>PVKS010003280.1:0-105992 GCA_004027875.1 Aplodontia rufa | reverse complement strand
CAGACTCCTATGAGTTCTTCATACACCCTCCCCCTCCCCATCCCCCTCCCTACACCTCCAAGTATCCTAGAGAGCCATCCCCCTATTACTCTGAAAGTCATTCAATTAGAAGTTTTGTTAGATTAGCCGTCTGCCCTACTGCTTCCCCATAAATTCTAGCATCAACAGATGAGAGAAACCATTCGGGCCTTGAGTCTCTGAGCTTGGGAGACTTCACTAAGCATAATTCTGTCCATCTCCATCCATTTGATTTCAAAAGCCATAACATCGTCCTCTCTAATGGCCGAGTAGTATTCCATTGTATATATGTACCAAAGCTTTTGTATCCACTCGTCAAGTGAGGGGCATCTGGGTTGGTTCCATAATCTAGCTATAGTAAATTGAGCTGCTGTAAACATTGAGGAAGCCACATCACTATAATACGCTGATTCTAAGTCTTTTGGGAAAATTCCCAGGAGTGGGATAGCTGGGTCGTAAGGTGGTTCCATCCTTAATTTTTTGAGGATTCTCCATTCAGCTTTCCGTAGTGGCTGAACCAGTTTGCAGTCCCACCAGCAGTGTAATAGTGTTCCTCTTTTCCCACAGCCCCTCCAGCATCTGTTGTTGTTTGTATTTTTCATTTTTGCCACTCTAACAGGAGTGAGGTGGTATCTCATTGAAGTTTTGATTTGCATTTCCCTTATAGCTAATGATGTGGAGCATTTTCTCACATATTTGTGGGCTTTCTGGACTTCCACTGGAGAGAAGTTCCTTTTGAGTTCTTTAGCCCATTTATCGATTGGGTTATTTGTGAGTTTGGACTTTATTTTCTTTAGTTCCCTGTATATTCTGGATGTTAGAGGGGGCAACATTTTAAAGAGGAACATGTTCATATCAGTGTCGGATCCGGACGTTCCTTAGCTTTGACTGTGCTAGGATTTTCCTTCTGGTAGCCCCAGCTGTACACCCTGCCTGTGTTTGTCAGCTTTGCATTAGTGGGATAAATCTTTACATAAGGCAATTTGAAAAGAGGCAGGCTTTATTTTGGAGGTTTTGGCCCATGGTCGCATGGGCCCCTTGCTCTTGGGCGCGTGGGGAGGCAACACATCATGGGGGAATGCAAGGGCAGAGGGTGCTTCTCACCTTCATGGCATCCAGCAAAGACTGAGGAGGAGGAGGAGGGCTCAGGGTCCCAATACTCCTTCTAGGGCACAGCCCTAACGACCACACTTCCTTTCACTAGGCCCCACTCCCAGTTCAGCTGGTGGACTGAGCCTTTGACACACGGGCCTTTGGTGGACACTTAGTCAAACCATAGCCTTGCCTCTTGCCCCTGGATAAGAGTTAGTCCTCCCGCCACTGCTGCCCTGGGATTCTCCATTGCTCCCACCAGATCCCCTGAAGAAGGCACTAGTTCATGGCAGCAACTGGGTTCTCTGGGCTGCCGTCTCAGGAAATTGAGCCCGCAGCATGCATATTAGAGTGCCCCCAGCTCAGCTCCCAGGTGGGAGGGG
The DNA here is from genome assembly GCA_004027875.1 of Aplodontia rufa. Taxonomy (NCBI): domain Eukaryota; kingdom Metazoa; phylum Chordata; class Mammalia; order Rodentia; family Aplodontiidae; genus Aplodontia; species Aplodontia rufa. Next base: position 104,499 of record PVKS010003280.1, on the reverse strand, counting down.
AAGGGGGCAGGAGCAGGAGTAGGCGGCCAGCAGGTAAGCACAGAGCGACCTGCCCAGGGAGGCTGCTCCCTGCAGCTGGGGCCGCTCCCCAGGGACCGACAGCACTGGCATCTGCGCAAGGAGTCCTCCCCTGAGGAGGGCGTAGGGTGGCACACGTCCAGCCCATCTCTGCTCACACCTTCATTAAGTCTTCAGGGATGCCACTGCCCACAGAAAACAGTCTCCAGCAGTTTTACATGGAGCACGTAACTTCTCAGTGTGGAGTCAGCGTTCTGAGATTGTTCAGAGCTGCTCCAAGAACTCGAAGTAAAACCGTTCTTAGTCTGTCTACAGAACCACAAGGGCTGTGCAATAGGCTACCTGTAGGGACAAAACTGGAGTCGGCCCCAAGGACAGATGCCGGTTCTATTGCCAGAGCCACCAAGAGCTGGGAGGTCGGTGGTGCTTCTCTCCAGAGCTAGGTGGAGGAGGGCTGCATGCGTGTGGGCCCTCCTGACCCCATTCTTCCTGTGCAGGCTCTGTTCTTAGGCAGGCTGCCCCTCGTGGTGGCAGTTTCGGCTTACACCCTATCCTTTCATCAGGTGAAAGACCAGGTCTGTTTGCCCGTAATTTGCTTACCTGCTAATTTTCACTGGCTCTCTGATTGGTCAGGCCTGGGTCTTGTGCCCATCCCTGGACCAATCACTATAGTTTGCGGAGGATGCACTGCTCTGATTGGCTGGGCGGCCAGTCAGTGTGCTGTGCCCTTTCCTGGAGGATGGAGAGCAGAGATCAAGATCATGGGTTTAACATGGAAAGGGAGGGGCTGGAGCGGTGGCTCAGGGGCGAGGGTGCTTGCGTGGCGGGTTCAAACCCCAGCACCACACACGCAAGGAAGAGTCAGAGCAATGAAAGGAGCGTGAAAAACTAAATTTAAACAATTGATTTTCTTTTTTTCTCTCTCACACTGTCTCTCTCTCCTTAACAAAAATGAGGAGGGATAATTTTCGAAGTAAATTTGGGTGCTGAAGGATGGAATGGATGCCGGGCAGGCAGGTACAAGAGGGATTTGCTCAGGCTGAAACATTGCCCTACGGGCAGTTGGCACGAAGCAGATCCTTGGGGCCCTGGCTCTTCCCTTCCCAAGGTGGACTGTTTGGGGTCCCTGCAGCCCGTCTTGCCTCTGGTTTGTGAAATCCGCGGGCATCAGCGATCACTGTGGGCTGCTTCTGTCCTGCGAGCCACTGAACCTCGGCCACTTAGGGTTTCTGCTGTGTGCTCAGTTTTGGGGAGGGCAGAGGTCACATTCTGCGGACTTGGGTCATTTTTGTGCAGTCAGCAGCAAGGCCCTGTCCAAGGCTTGGCAAATGCGATGCCCTTTCTGAGCCTCAATTTCCTCCTCTGCAGGGCTAAATGGATGAGCACTAGGTTCCATGGCTCTGAGACCAATGTGCCCCCCAGCTGGAGGAAGGAGGAGTCCACATATCCTGAACAGCCACCAGGAGCCTGGGACAGCACATTACATTTAGGCTTCTCTTGATTGTGACAGTTCCTGAGACTTTCCTTGTTCTTCACGACCTTGACAGTTTTGAGTACCTGTCAAGTGTTTTAGAGAATGTCCCTCAGTTGGGAAGTGTCTGGTGTTTTTCCATGGTCAGGCCTCCTGGCCAGTGGGTGGAAGATGCAGGCCATTTTGCATCATGTCTGTCAAGTTGTGTCACCGCTGGTGTTAACCCTGGCCACCTGGCTGAGGGAGTGATGATCAGGTTTCTCCAGCAGTAGTTACTCTTTCCCTCATTTTGTGAACAGTCCTCTTAGGAAGGAGTTTCTATGTGCAACGCACTCTCATGGAGTGGGAGGTCCTACTCTAACTTTTAAGGGGAAATATCCAAGTAAATTATTTGGACTTTTTCTCAATGGAAGATTTGTCTCTTCTTTTCTGTCGATTTACACATGCAACCATAAATTCAGCTCAGTATTGACTCGTGGATGTTTATTTTATGCTCTGGGTTATAATTCAACACTGCATTATTTATTTTGTTGCTCAAATTATTCCAGTTTTGGCCATCAGTAGCTCTTCCGTTTGGCTCTTGTGTCTTTTTGACAAACCCGCTTCACTCGTGTGTGTGTGTGTGTGTGTGTGTGTATGTGTGTGCGTGCGTGTGCGCGTGTGTTTGCTGGCTCACTTCCTTTTATTCTGCTACTACAAGATGTTCCAGTTCATCCTGTCTTTCTCTAGTCCCACAATCAACCTTCCTCCCAGGAGTGTGGTTACTTTTATTGGAGATGCCATTAGAGACTGAGATTCGGATGCCCTGTGTTGCTCATTGCTGCTGGCAGGACTGTTCTTTCTCCACCCTCTCAGCGGACGGAGTAAGGAAACGTGCAGGTTAGACGTGTGTTCACGTGGAGAAATATTTCTACACAGGACCAGGTGTATCTGCGTCAAGCTCTGGCCTCTTGCTGTCGGATGGTGCTAGCTTGCCTCTGCTGTTCGTCTCTAACTCCCCTCCAAGCGTGAGAAGCCTGCTTCTTACACCTGCTGTCCATCTGCACTCTTGTTTAATTCTAGTATACTTGCATCGCGGTGTCAGAATGTCTAGCCCAGGCCCTCGAGGATGGGGCTGGAGGTTTTGATTCCTACTCGTTTGTTTTCTAAATATTAGTTGAGGGCTCACTCTTTTCTAGAGACATGCTAGAAAATGAAGGATCCTGGTTACCCAGAGAGCAGGTCTCTGCCCAGTGGAGCGTGGGTGCCTTGTTTTCTAAATGTGTCACAGTCAGGCATGTGTTGGTGGAGGACAGAAAGTTGGCAAAGGCTTTTCGCTGTGGGGACAGTGTGACAGTGCTGTGGTTTCCATACGGTACAAGAGTGTCCTCCAGAGATCTGTGTATTGGAGGCTTGAACCTCAGTGTGGCAGTACAAGAGGTGATGGACCTCAAAGGGGAGCCCACGGGGAGATCACTGGGGACACCGCCTTCTGGAGGGAGTGGGATAGTTCTTATGGGACCCTGGTTGGTTCTCTCCAGAGGGTTGTTATAAAAGAAGAATCCTGGCCACTCTCTTTGCTCTGGCTTCCTGTCTGGCAATGTGATTGACCCCACAGGAGTGCCTGCTTTTGTGATGCTTCCACCATGAGGTCCTCACCAGATCTAAGCTAATGTCAGTGCCCTGGCCTTGAACTTCCACAGCTCAGAGCCAAATAAACCTCTTTTCTTTATAGTTTATGCAGCTATCTTGTTATAGTAACAGAAAACAGAATAATACACACATTAAAAGGGAATGAGGGTAGAGGGAAGACTGAAAGTGAGGGGTCAGTTAGGAAGCTACTGCAGTTATCCTGGCAGACAGGACAGAGAAATGACCAAAATAGAACTGATGGGCATCAAAACAGATTGTAGAGTGTAGGGGTCAGGAAGGAGGGCAAGATGATGCTGAGTTTGATGCAAGATTGGGATCAAGGTGAGGCAGCCAGGTAAGGCAGGGTCAGAGTCTGTCTTTAAATTTAAATTAAATTTTTAGCATTTTTGCCATCATGATTTTTTGCATTATTTTGAATTTTAAAAAATAATTCAGGGCTGGAGCAGTAGCTCAGTGGTTTCGGCACTTGCCTGGCAAGCACAAGGACCCGGGTTCAAACCCCAGCACCACGTACACAACTAAATGTTGGAGCAACTAAGGCCATGTGAAAAACTAAATAAAGTTGTTTCTTCCTTTCTCTGTCTCTCTCTCTCTCTCACTGTCCCTCTCTTTAAAAAAGAAAATAATTCACTAAGATAATATTTATCTGATCACTGAGTATTTGGCACCCTTGATGTTTTGCCCCCAGTACAAATGCTCACTCATCTATCCTTTCTTGGCCCTGAGCTAGTAAGAGAATTAATGAAAACGGCCAAGGACTAAATAGCACTTCGGCTTTCCCAAGAGCCTTCCTTCTTATACATTCTCATTTCATCTTGATCATTGTATTTTGCAGCAGGATTATCAGTCTTATTTTAGGAAACTGAGGCCCAAGGAGTTATGCAAATGTGTTGCTCATTATATATGAACCCTAACCTGAGCTCAGAGTCTCTAGTTTCAAGTTCAAGACGTTTGCATTGGAGGAAAAGGAATGGGAAAGAAAGTTTTGCTCAGCAGTGTTTAAGTCTGAAGTAGATGCTGATATGAGGGTAGAGAATCCCACATGAAAGATAAAAACAAAAATGGCGATTTTGGGAGAAAGGTTGAAACTAGACGGAGTTTTGGATTCGTTCTCTTGAAGAAAACATGGCAAGAAATGAGAGTCTTAGGAAGGGGAGAGAAGACAGAAGGGGTTTCAGAATGGACCCTACAGGGGGGACAAACATTTAGGGCACAGAATATGGTCAGAAAGGAGCAGAGGGCCCATGGGAGGGGACACTGGAAATCAGGGGAGAAGAGTTGTCAGGGAGGTCTAATGGAGAGTCAGGTCGCATGCTGCTAACAGGCAGAGGACTGGAATGGAGAGAAGACTTTTGACCTCCTGGGGTTCCACAGGGCAGGGCCCAGTTGTGGGAGGCCCCGCCCACTGGCCTATAGTTTAGCAGCTTCACTCAGCTCCTTTCCCCCTTCCCACCAGCTTGCTTTGATGCCCCCAGGACTCCGGCTTTGCAGGGCAGTGTGCTATTGAAACCACCCGCACAGGACCCGCTTCACCTTGGCTTCTCCCATCTTCAGAAGCTGTCCCCAGGCTGGGCTGAAGCCTGTCCCCTAAGCCCACGCTGAGATCCATGCCCTCCTCCCGTGCTGCTCCCCAGCGTGTCTGCTGCACCGGAAGGAGAGCCTTTCCCAAATGCGATAAACTGATGGCCTGGCTAACTCGAGGGTGATCTTTTCAGAGAACCAGAGCTGCTCAGAACGCCAGTTCCCTGCAGGGAGATTTGCAAGAGGAGAGCAGCCCGGGTGGCCCTGGATGGCTGTGTCCACCAGGGGATGCACAGTAGAAGGAAGCCACTGACACACAGCCTAGCGTCTCCCCTAAGGATCCTCCAAGTCCTCAGCTGATCCGTGAGCTGAGATGGGATCCTGGCCGGTGGGCCCACGTCACACTGTTGTGGCGGCTGCTCCACGGTCCCCTGTGGCTCTGCGAGCATTGTGCTAGGTATCTCCACCATCTCCATCTCTTTTAGTCCTGAGTGGGAAAGCATAATCTCCACTTCACAGATGAGTGAGCTGCGGTTCTGAGCTGTTGAGTCAAACAGGAATTCAGTTCCCAAGAGTCCTCACCAGAATTCCTTGTCCTTACGTGACCTCTCTGAGTGGAGTTTTGTTTCGTGTTCCTTTTAGATTTTCCTCCGTAGAGGGGATGACAGAGCAGGGTAGGCAAGGTCTGAAGGGGGAAGTCTGAAGCATGGGGCTCTGGAGCCTGCATGGACTTCCTGGGTGGCTCTGGAAAGTCATTTAGTTCTTCCACTGTGAAAAGGAAGGGACAGGCTGATCACCCTGCAACCTCCCTGCTGCCAGCCCTCTGGTGGCCAGCAGGATGGATCTCATCTCCTTCACTCTCTTCCCAGATACACATTCACAGTTGCTATAGCTGCAATGAAGACTGGAGCTCCCTGGACACCCTGCCTGTGCCAGGCCTCCTTTAAGGTCCTTCCAGCTTTCCTGATGGGCAAGCTCTTCCCCATCTGCTGAGCCTCAGCTGACGTCCCCTCCTCCAGGCAGCCCTCCTGATTCTACATGAACAGCCTACCCATCTGCATCCGTGAGACTCGTTCACAGCTAGCTCTTGGGCTCCCTGCCAGTATTCTGAAATGTTGGGTAATACTCTCTCTCTCTCTTTCTCTCTCTGTCTCTCTTTCTCCCTTGCTTTTCTGTGACCCAGGACAGGAGACAGGCTACACCAGTGTCACCTTGTACTTCTAGCACATAGCAGGGACTCTGGGTGGTGACAGAAGCAATGTCTTTCCAAGTCAAACCTCTTCTCTGGCCTACAAAGAGAGCACCAATTTCACTGTGCCCCTGGCAGGGCATAAAATGCTAAATGGAGAAATCATTATTATACCTTCCCCATCTATTTCTGTCTCTATGCCATTAGCTTTCCCTCGGGGACTCCAGCTCCCCGTCAGCTGACAAGCTACCTACCAGCTTCAGGGTGTGTGGGTCATAGCTGGGATTCCTTCCCAAAACAAAGTCCCAATTAGCCTTTGATGGACCAGGCAGGGCTGCAGGCCTTGGTGGCTAAGATTATTTTAATTTGGAGATCAAATAGCCCAGCAAGGACCCTGCCCCCCAACTATCCACCCTATGGGGAAGCCATGGTGGTTAAACACCCGGTTGGTAACATAAGGTGAAAGAATTCTCCATTAAGTGGTCTCATCACATGGAAAAAGGTCAATGCCATGAGCTTTCTCATCCATCATTCATCTCTTCACTCATTGAAAACTTACTGTAAATTAGGTATAAATCATTTTAATCACATCCCTGCAAAAAATTCCACAGTGTTGTATTTACCTGAGGTTACTACTGCATACAGGAATAGGCAGTATTAGGTGTGCTTACGGTGTACCTGGCGCTGTTTCGGAAACTTCCCCTGTGTGCGTTAAAGCACAGAGCCCCTCACAGCAACCACACCAGATGGGTGTTACTTTTTAATCATCTTTATTTTTGTAGATGAACCAACCGTAGCAGAGGGAGATGCTTGTTCAGGACCTTATATCTGGCAAGTGGTAGAGCTGGGATTAGCTGTCACATACTCCTGAGCATGACTTGGCCCCTTCGGGTGGTGTTATGGGTTGAATGAGAGATGTCCCCCAAGAGGTCACCTATAACAACTCGGGAAGGCTGCGGTGAGATAATTGGTTTAGAAAAGGCTAACTCCAATCAGTGAATTGATCCTTCCAGGGATTAACTGGAGACTGTAGGCTGCTGGGCTGTGGCTGGAGGGGGTAGGTCATTGGGGATGTGCCTTTGCGTAGATTTTCTGCATCTGGCTTGGAGTTTCGCTCTCTGCTCTGCTTCCTGATGTGACGCCTTGAGCTCCCTGCTCCCTGGGGCCACACCTGCCAGGATGTTCAGCCTCACCTCGAGCCCTAGGGAATGGAGCCAGCCTGCCATGGACTAAGACCTCTGAAACCACGAGCCCCTAAATAAACTTTTCCTCCTAAAATTGTTCTTGTCAAGTCCGTTCATCACAGCAGCAAATAAAGCTAACTGAAGCAGGTGGGAAGGAACCCCAATGCTCGGTCACATCCCCAGGGGGCTGGACAGAGTGTGAGTTGCATGGATGAGTGGAGGTGGAACTCTGGGCTTCCCATCCAAGGTTGTGGCCCTGACCAAGTGTGTCCCACAGGCCAAGTACTGAACCTCTGGGTAAGAATGTGTTGTGGGCGGTTCTAAGTTAATCTAGAGTGGAATTAGAAGATGACTATAGAGCCAGAGGACTCTTCTGCCCTACAACTGTGCAAATTAGATTTTCCTCCCTGGAAAATATTACCTGTATTCTCAGCGTGGCTGGGATTTGACGGCTGGGCACACTGTTCGCAGACGACCTGGTGGCTCCCTCCCTGGAGCTGTAGCGATGGTGTCATCTATGGCTTCAGCCACAACTTGACCCTTTCCAAGTAGCTGTGGGGATCAGAGGCCCTGAGGCCACATCTTTGGGTGAGCTTGTTAAAAGGAAATGAACTCCGCTGTGAGTCCTCCATGTCCTTGTCCCCCGCTCCAGCGGGTGGCACCTACACTGTTAGAATATCAAGGAAGTTGGAGATTTAGATCCAGGGAGAAGCAAGGGCCAAGGAAGCAGGAAATTTAGGGTTAACTATAGGCCTTATCCTTCCTAGCGCTGCCCCAGAGAGACGCGTGACAGGGAGAGGAGCGAGCGGGCCTTCTAGATAGACTCAGGGGTTAAATCCAAGGGCCACCTCTCATTTATGAGTGAAGGAAGGGCCTCTGGGAGCCTCAAGCTCCTCTTCTATAAGATGGAGAATTATCTCTGCGCTTCAGGGTTGTGGCATCAATTAGAAATGAGGCAGATCAAACTCCCAGCTCAGCACACAGTTCTCAGAAAAGTCCAACTACGTTCATTTAATCTGGCTGAAGTAGAGTTGCGGAGTGGAGTCGGAAGACGGGGCTGGAAACACGTCTGGGGATCATTCACTCGGTGCATGCTTCTTATATACTGACCACGTGGCAGGTGCCGAGCTGGGAGAGGCCCGTGGACAGGACAGACACCATCCGTGTACTTTCTCACAATTTCTTTTTCTCTTTTTCTTTCTTTCTTTTTTCTGTTTAATTGGTACTGGGGATTGAACCCAGCGGTGTTTAACCACTGAGAAACATCCATAGTTCTTTATTTTATTTTTTTGTTTTGAGACAGGATCTTGCTAAGTTGCTGAAACTGACTTTGAACTTGTGATCCTCCCGCCTCAACCTCCCAAGCTGCTACGATGACAGGCAAGGGCCACCATGCCTAACTCTCAAAATTTCATGTAGAAACCACTTCTTTATGTTTTTGTCAAGGAAGTCTCTATTACTATTTTGATAAGAGGGTTTTTTTTAATTATAAAAGGCTACAAATTTTATTAAATACTTTTTCTCATCAATTAAGGTGAAAAATGTTTTCTTTTGTAACATGTACCTTTTAAATGAATTTTTTAGGTAAGGAATTCTGAACGAAAGAGTTTGACCAATTGACATTTGAAATATCGATTATCTTCATCTTTCTCCTCTGACAGGTGAAGCTTGGAGGGATTGTCAGTTCAAGAACTTGGAGACGGGCTCGCGGATGTGCAGTTAGACATTCCAGAATGATGGGAACCTGGTCTGGAGCCCAGAAGGTGGGAGATTCACCAGATGCAGACTCCAGAAGGGAAACAGGAGGGCCAGGTGGGCAGAGCTTCAGGCTACCTAGAAGTTCCAGCCAGGACCAATGGGGAGTTCCCATGTCATTGTCACCCTCAGAGGAGTCCCCCTCTGCAGGAAGGGGCCCTCACTCCTGTCCTTGCTAACTTGGACACTGGCTAAAAAATGCTCTGGGGAAGCCTAGCCTTGGGGTAGATTGCATGGAGGGTTCAGAGCACAGCTGAGGCTGCCCATCAGTCATGTCCCCAAGTAGGAGAGCCAAGTACCTTTAGGGCACCTTGTCACAGCTGCTGGAGGCTCTGCTTTATTCTCACCAATTGGCTGGAATCCTGATGGGTCAAGGCGGTTCACTGTCAGATGCATTGGAATGCTTTCCCTAAGTTTATCACTTTTCTTGTGACCTAGTGGGAGACAGAGGGGAAGATCATCATAAAAGGAGGAAATTGGAAATTGGAAAGATTTAGATAGGAGACTCTGTTTTCTGAGTGGTTTGGGGGTCTTTTTCGTCCTTCCTTCCTCCATCCAATCGTCCTTTCTCTCACTCCCTCTTTCTCTTTCCTTGCTTCCTCACTTTTCCTCCCCTTCAGTGTAAACTGTACCTGCTCATAAACTGAAATTAGATCGTGTGGACTCGTCTGCACTGGACAGCCGGTCTGCAGACAATGAGAGGATAGAGGCACGTGTTCAGTGACACCACAGGTCGCAATCAGCAGGGCTCAGGCTGGGAAAAGAGCTTCCTTAACCATACACTGGAAGGATGCAGGCAAAATTGTTGAAGGGCCACTTACGAAAGCCTTGTTGAACAACCTCAACAGATTGGTCTCCCCCAGCAGAGTGAGGCAAGGTGGAAAGTTTGGGCACCGTCTTCATTTACTGTAAAGAAATAATTATTTTTAGCATGATGATGAGCCGTGGTTTTGTCTTGATCTTTTAGTCACACGCAGAAACATTTTCACATAAAGCAACATGAATTCTGGGACCTGTTTCAAAGACCCCAAAGGTGGGGGAAGTGGGTGGCAACAGGTGGGGCAGGATTGACTTTGATGGCTTTTTAAACAGTGGGGAGCACCCACGGGTGATTGTGATGCCCTTCTGTCTGCCTTCACGTATATTTGAGGTTTGAAAACTATTAGAAATATGCCTGCGCTGTGTAGGTGTGAACACACACACACACACACACACACACCACGAGGAAATAGAGGAGGGCTCTGGAGTCATCTTGTGTCTATTAGCAAGGGGCCCATGACAGAGCAATGTCACTTTCTGCGCCTCTGTTTCTACTCTGCAAAATGTGGGACTGTTATTTCTTTTGCCACAACCCTGCTAGGAGGACTAAGGGAGATGATGTGCACCTAACGATCACCGCAGGAATCAATGTTACAAATTTTTGTTCAGTGCCTTAAAGGTGCCCGAGGCTGTGCCCGATCCGGGAATTAGCATGTGTCTAATGACTGCTGTTACTAATACCACTGGTATCATTTTGTAATTCACTCTCCTGCTCCTTCCCTTAGTTCAAAGCTTAGTAAAATTCGCAGAGAGGCAAGGAAGTGCCTACGCGGGGCCAAGACATCAGAGGACAGGCCTGGGACCGCACTGTGACAAACTAGCTCTAGGACGCTAGGCAAGTCACATCCTCTCAGACTGTCCCCATCCGTCTTCGTTTCCTAGGGCTGCGGTCACAAGTTACCAGGAACTCAATGGCCTAAAAGCACCAGGGGTTTCTTGTCCCAGGGCTCTGGAGGTTGGACGCCCAGGCTGAAACTGTGAGCGGGAGCGGCTCCTCCGAGGGGTGTGGAGGGGCCGTGTCCGGGACTCTCCTTAGCCATTGGTGGTTGCTGACTGTTCTTGGGGTTCCTGGCTTTGGACAGCTTGCTTCCAGTCTCTGCCTCCGTTTAAGCACGGCCCTCTCCCCTGTGTCTGGGTCCAGAATTCCCCTTTCATAAGGCTGCCGGCCATTGAAATAGGGCCTTCCCAGATTCAGCATGATCCCATCTTAACTTGATCACACAAAGGCCCTGTTTCCAAATAAGGTCACACTCATCGATAATGAGAATTAGGACTTCAACACCTCTCTGGAGGGACACACTCAACCTACAACTCTGTTCTTAGTTAGAGAGTACCATGGCTTTCCCGTGCCCCCCAGTGCAACCATACCGGGAGGCAGCTAGGGTTCGAGGGCTCTGCCTGGGACCAATTGACTTGACCTTGTCCTCGGGGCTGTGGCTTTCTTCCCGCAAGAATGGCCTTGTTGTACCAGTGAGTTCAGCCCCTCCTGCTCTCTCTTGCCTTCCATCTTCCACCATGGAATGACTCTACCCTTGACCCATACCTACACCTTGGCAGTGGATTTCCCAGCCCCCAAAATTATGAGACATAAATTTATTTTCTTAATAAATCACCCAGTGTGTGGTCTTCTGTTATAGCAACAGAAAACAGACCCACACAGGGAGGTTGTAAGTTTTATTGAAACAGAGGAGCTCTATTCTGCCGAGCAGCTCAGACAGTGTATCCTTATATCACAGCTCCGATGACAGGAAAGCATGCTTAGGAATGGAAAAAGAAGAGGTTTTCAAAAATCTTGATATGGCGGGATAAGGGTGGGTAATTGGGGGGACTCTTGGGGGTAAATCTAATTTTCAGAATCTATATATACATTATATTATTTCGTTAGAAGCTTGTGTATTTGTTCAACAAATAAATTTCTGAATTAAAAAAAATCTTAAAAAAATAAAAAATAAATAAAATAAAAAATCTTGAGGTGCTGTGTTTAAGTATCTAACATCACTGTGAGGCTTGGGCACTGGAAAGGGCAGTGATAATGCAGCTTGACTTGGGGTTTGTTTAGTAGAAAATGCCACACTTGCACTAAACGTTAGAAGTGACATTCTAGCTGGCTAGTTTGAAATAAAATAAAGTTTTTAAAAAAGAGTTTATCATTTTGGCTCAAGTGCTGGTGCTGACCTGATTGTATAAAAGCATTCACAAAAGGTGCATGATAAAGGTCAAATATCTTGTAACTCCGGAAATTCTGACAGACGGAGTTGCAAAAATGTAGCTCCCAAAGCAGGGCAGAGGAGCGAACCCTGCCTGCACCCATCCTACCCCAGCCTCCTAATCTCTTGAACATTCGGCCACCCAAGACTTCGTTCCACTCCTTGGCTTCCTGGGCACACCCCAGCCTGTGCGTTGTTCTTGCTGTTGTCCCCGTGGCTAGACCTCATTCCCCTCCCAGCGTGTTCCCTCTGCACTGACCCCCTCCAGCCCCCACTCCGCCCATCAAGGCTGGCCAAGCTCCAGGGTAAAGATGGGCCGCCCATCATTGACAGAATCCTGTCCTCATGTCAGGCAGGGGAGTTCAACAATCCACCAAGTATTATGAGACCTAGTGAGCAGACCGATGTGGAGACAGGGGTGGCGCTGAGGACGGAGCTCATCTGCATCTCTCCTAGTGAAGCCCTGAGCCGGCAGGACTGGCCGCCAGCCACCAAGAGCCTTCACCTCTGCGTGGTGGAAAGGGGTCAGAAGAAACCACTGATTCGAGCTGCACCGTCTTTAATACAGAGTTTAACAAGAATCAACTTTACCAACGCCACATGACCGTTATGACCTTGTACTTCTTCAATAATAAAATCGCGTCTTTCCAAATGTTAGGGGTCCTGGAATCAGGCTGCGGCTTGAAATTGATTTTCAGAAGAACCTGTCCTCTGTGCAAAGGTTGCTGCTGTCTGTCAGGTGCTGTCCTCTGATTTGAGTTATTCGACTTGGCAGCACCACCTAGAGTTGTATTTTATCTTAAATTGAATCCCTAATTGTCGCTTGCAGTGACTTCAAAGAGATTACTTTCTGGGGCAATGTTAGAACAACGCTGGGCAGGAGAGGACCTAAGCACAGAGCTGCGGGAGGTGAATTCACCCGAAGGCCAGAGGGGTCCCACCCGCCAGGCCTCATTGCTTGGGAAGACAAGAGCTGCCTGGGCAGGAGGCAGCCACCCGCTGCGTGGCTGACTTTGTCTTGCTGCGAGAGACACAGGTGAGGGACGCACTTGGGGACGGCACAATTCCCGTGAGGGAGTGAGCTGGTAACAAGAGACTCTGCCCACCTCCTTAGAGCAGGCTGGGGGTCAGGGTGACAGGTCCCAGTTAGTGAAGGTCAGAGGCTGAGGATTCACAGTCAGCATTCGGTGCCTCCAGGAGAGGCCTTCTCCCTCCTGCATGGGAGGTCCGTTAAGGAGAGAGGAAAATGTTTAACAGGAAGCTCAGCGAGGGCCAGTGGCCCTCAGTGTGTCTTGAACCGTGCTGTCTCTCTTCAGGCTCTGCAGAGCGAAGGTCAAGACCGAACCTTACTGGAGCAGCATGTCTCTGTGTCAGTGCTGAGGGGCCCAGCTCAGGGGAACTTCAGACTAGCTCATGTAAGAGACCTGGGCTTACACTTGAGTTGCGAAACCAGAGACAAGGGCAGCACAAATGGGTGTCGTGTCATTTAACGTTCCTTTTATCTTTGGTACCCGGGATTGAACCCAGGAGTGCTTAACCACAGAGCCACACACCCAGCCCTTTTTATATTGAGATAGATCTCACTAAGTTGCCCAGGGCCTCCCTAAGTTGCTGAGGTTGGCCTTGAACTTGTGATCCTCCTGCCTCAGCCTCCCAAGCCACTGGGATTACAGGTGTGTGCCACTGTGCCCAACCTTAAGTTTTCTTTAATGTTTGTGTAATACAGTGCTACTTTTTATTCTTTTAAAACAGCACTATTACTGAATCTGTGGATGTTTAATAATCACTGAAGCTCCACCGGTCCCTTTTCTAGTGTATATAAATGGAAAAGAATTGAAACCAGGATTTAAAAGAGACATCTGTGGAACCCCAGCACCACATGCACAACTACATGTTGGAAAAATGAAAACAATAAAAAAAAGAAAAACAGATGAAAAAATAAATTAAAAAAATAAAAAAGGCATCTGCTTTCCCACATTCATTGACGCATTGTTCACATCAGCCAAAATATTGGCACAACCTTAACGTCTATTGATGGATAAACGGACAAAGAAAATGTGGTGTGTTCACCCAATGGAATATTAGTCAGCCTTTAAAAAGAAGGAAATCCTGCCTTATGCAGCAACATGGATGGACCCGGAGGAATACTATGCTAAGGGTAACAAGCCAGTCGTGGACAGAGAAGTACAGCATGATTCCAATGTCCTTGGGGTGACCAAATTCACAGACATTAAAAGTAGAAGGGGGTCTGGGGCGAGGAGGAAATGGGATTTTTTTGACCAAGGAGTATAAAGTCACACCAGGGAAGATGCGTAGGTTCTAGAGGTGAGCTGTAAAGCTCGTCGTTCACACTGTGCTATGCACTTACAGAATGTAAGAAGGTGGATCTCATGATAAGTGTTCTTGAACAAAAAGGCAGGAGGTGGCTTTGGAGTCCACAGAGTGTTAACCACCTCGTGGGTGTGTGTGAGTCGAAACTCATCAAACCGCACACATTGGTATGTGTAGTTTTGTTGATCGGTGGTACCTCAATGAAGTTGTTATAAACAAAAATCAAATTAGGGGAAATTATTGTTCGATTACACTCATAAGCATAGCCCTATAGTTGGAAGCAGGTGCAATTCTTGGCCTGGGTGGCTGAGAATCCCTGGTCCTTCCTTAGCCCTTTTCTTCATCATTTTGGGTTTTCACTGTAAAGTGATGCCCGTCAGCGTCCAGGCTACTGCATGGTCCATATTAAGTGACACTGGAATTGACATTTTCTGCCACCAATATCTGTCACTTAGGGATTTGTATTTGGATGACTTGGCAGAAAACCCAATAACAGTGATAGAAACCCAATGGACTTATTGTTCTCATAAAAAGATAAAGTTCAGAAGTAGGGGTGGATAGTAATGGTTCAGGGCCAGTAACACTGTGATGTTCTTTGCTTTTTTACATGGTTGTAATATGGGTGCAACAGCTCCAGCCATCATGTTTGTGTTCCAGGTATGATCCCGGAAGAGAGAAAGATGCACAGGGGAAGAATTTGCTCTCTTTGAGGAGGCTGCCTGAAACTCAACTCCAAAACTTTGTTTGTATCTCATTGTCTTGAACTACAAGAAAGAGGCTGGAGAGTGTAGAGTTATTTTAAAGCTACGTTCCTTTCTATTTTCCACAAACTCGGTTTTTAAATTGAGGAAGTCAGAGGTGGTGGATGTCCGTGGGCAACCAGCAGGGCCGTCCAGCCTCCCTGGGACACCACAGAGGGTTTCCTTCTCTACCGCTGTGCGTGGGCAGAGGACACAGTTTGGGAGCAGTCTTCTCTCTCACGGCTCAGGGCTCTGGCGGTCCCTGGCCCTAGTTGGGGGTTACACAGCGGTGACTGAAGCCCCTGCTGGCTTTGTCACCACACAAAGCCCTGCGGTAGAATTTGCTGTTTTCCCTTCGGGGCTCTTCTTCTCCCGGGGTAATGTCACACATCTGTACCCCAACAGATAAGGGGTGCTAAAGGCGATCAGCTTGCTCCATCCCCAGCATCCCTTCCCTAGGCATCTTTCGGATCCATAGCAACAACACAGAATAAATAAAAGAGACTCCAAGCCTCCCCGTGCCAGACCCCAGGGGAGCCCACCTCCCTGCAGTCCGGGCACAGGTTCCGACAGAAGGGAGCAGATATTGGGTGTCCCTGCGCAAGCCATGCTCCCTGCAATTGTCCAGTTAAAGTGCTACCTTGGCAGGTGCGTTGGTTTCCAATGGCCGCCGAAACAAACTTCTACAACTTGGGTAACTTAAAACAAAAATAAATGCATTTGTTTATAGTTCTGGAGACCAGAGGGGAAAAACTTTTGCAGGACTTGGACCAGAGCATTGGCAGGGTTGTGATCATGGCCTCTTCCTGCTCTTAAGCCACATTCCCTGGCTGGAGGCCCCTTCCCGCTTCACCAAGGTGTGCAGCAGAGCATCTTCCAACTGCTCTTCCCCTGTGGGCACGTCACCGTCTCCTCTGTGCCTCTGTCTCCTCTGACCCCTGAGCTCCCTTTTCCTAGGGCCCCAGGTAACCCAGGGAAACCTCCCGTCTTGGGATCCTGAACTCGATCACATCCCGATGTGAGTTTTTCACACTGTGGGCTCGGAACCAGGTAGCTGTGGGGTCATCAATCTGCCTCCTGATGCCTCCCAGGCCTTTGCTGCACCTCCCTCTCCATCACAGCGTTCATCGCTTTGTTGTCGGAGACCCAGCATGTATTCGCAGGTCTGTCTCCCCCGTGGGCTGCGGGTGCCTCGGATCAGTGACTCTGCTCCTTTCCCCGAAGACCAGCAGCACGGCTGGCCTGAGCCTGTTCTCCGTGAGTGAATGAGTACATCTTCAGCCAAGCAGATCTAATTCGAGCTGAAGGCTCAAAACCTGAGGGATCCTGGAATCAAGGACTCAGAGGCAGCAAGGGGTTAAGGCAAAGCACCCAGGTCTGAGCCCCCAATCCGCACGCCCCTCCTGCTGCCTCTGCACCAACAGAGTTGGCCAAGCACGTCTGATGTCCTGAAGCCTATTTTTGAAGTCTCTTGGTCCTAGCGAGCAACATTGTGGCTATAAATAGAAGCCATGGATTTTATGATCTGAGAAAATGAGTGCATCATACTAAACACACACACACACACACACACTATTTATAGCCCACGGATTTCCTCGGCAAGCAGACTCACAGAATCCCTGGCTGATTTCCCTCCCAGCCGCACAAAGCCTGGCATGCAGCAGGCGAGGGAGGGCATGTCCATCTAAATTGCGTTGATACTTGAAACCCGCTTTCTAAAGGAGCCTGTTTGGGGAGTGAGCTGCAGGGCTGGCTGTGGTGCCACTCTGGGTTCACCAGGGTCCAGCGGGGCAAAGACATCAGCGTGAAGCACACCAGACAGGTCAGGACACCGAGGACCAGCTGGGCCCCTCTGAAGCAGTAACAAGAGCCAGCCTTTATTGAGCACTTACTGCATGCCAAGCCCTGTACTTGGGACTTACATCATTTCCTCGCATCCTTTCAACAGGCACGAGGTGCTGGTCCCCATTCACCCCACTTTACAGATGGGTAACTGAGGCACAGCCAGGCGAGTCACTTGCCCAAGGCGAGGTCAAGTCCAGGGATGGTAGAGCAATCCAGGACGCGTGAGCACTACGTGGAATGTCACTTCCTGACTCCAGAGAGCAGGAGGAGGGGTGGAAAGCTGTCTGTTCACAACTGCTGTTCAGTTTTCGAGGTCTCCAAGCCCCCTCTGACTCCTGCGACTCCTCTTCCTTCTCCTCTTTCCTCTTCCCCCACCCAGTGAAAGCATCCTGGGGAGGGAGTTTGTCACCTTAATGGCACGATGTTCCCCACAGTCACCACCCAGCGTGGGGATGCCCTGGCCCTGCAAGGCAGCCATTAGCCTTGGACAGCCAGGGCTGTCCTGTTCTGTGGTGGCTTTTCCTTATAGCTGGATGCTGTCCCCATCTGGGCTCCACCTGGCCCCACCTTCTCCTTAGGTGGCTTCCTGCTGCTCCTGCTGCTTCCATCTTTGTCTTTCTAGAGGACCAGGCTATTAAAATTGTCCACAATGTAAAACCCTAAACATCCTCAGTACAAGCAGAAGCTGCAAGTCTCGGCTGTTGGCACCCAAGGGACTGACAGTCACAGCCCTGAAGCTGGAGGAACCACAGCTCAGGTCCAGGTGTGGCTGGTGAATCAACTGGGGCTCAGCTGAAGGGAACACTCCTCTGGCTGGTGCTGGAGGCAGGGCAGGGCTCAGCTTCCCCAGGATCAAGCAGCTGTGTTGGACAGGACCCTCCCGAGCAGGGTCACAGCCTTGGGCGAGACATTTCCTCTCAACTTCCTCTGTTGAAAACTGGACATACAAAATAAGACTTTGTGGGGCTGGAGCGGTGGCTCAGCGGTTTCGGCGCTTGCCTGGCAAGCACGAGGACCCGGGTTCAAACCCCAGCACCACGTACGCAACTGAGTGTTGGAGCAACTTAGACCATGTGAAAAACTAAATAAAGTTGTTTCTCTCTTTCTCTGTCTCTCTCACTGTCCCTCTCTCTTTAAAAAAAAAAATAAGACTTTGTAACTGCTTCTCAATAACATCCCCTGTCTTCTCAGCCACGACCCTTGTCCAGGTCACTTTGGCAGCAACAGCCACACCTAAGTGGTTCCTTTTTCCTGCTCCCTCCTCCTCTATTTCCTTACTTTCTTCACACTTCAACCAGAAATATCTTCCAGAGATCCAGGGAGCTGTCCTCCCAGCCCTCCAGCTCCACCTCCAGTTTCTCAAGTGCTTTCATTGGGGACAAAGCCCCACCCACTTCTCCAGGGTTTCTTACTCCTGATCCTACACAGGGGGCTTTGGCTCCACCCAGAGCCTGTCACTTGCTGTCCCCAGAACCCACCTGCTCTTATGTGGCTCCACTCAGGCTCGTTGACCTTTTTACCTCCTTATCCCATGATCTGTAAGGGACACTTGTTACCTATTAATGAGAAGAATGGGTGGATGAGAGAATGCGGGCAGGAACGGTGCGCACCTTCCGTTTTTGAAACCCACCTGCTCCCCACGCATCCTTCCCTTCAGCTTTGTCTCTTTTATAGAGTCTTCCCTGGACTTCTCCCCAGCAGCACGAAAACTCATCAAGGCTTCTGTGAGTCCAGCACTCGGGCAGTTCCCTCCTCCAGCAGACGGCCCCACCCAAGGGCAGAGCCATGCTTCATGTACCGGCCTGGCACCTGGCACCGGGCCCAAAGCATAAATGGATCATTGAACTGAAAGACTTTCTGACATAATCAAAGAGTGAAAAAGCCACACAGGAGCCAGGGGAAGAGCTAGGGCCAGTTCTCTGTTCTTTCCCTTCCAGTGCAGATCAGAAGCTGGGGATATCACTAGTTTTACGATTTTTTTTTTTTAAAGAGATGGAGTCTCCTTATATTGCCCAGGGTGACCTTGAACTCCTGGGTTCAAGTAATCCTTCTGGCTCAACCTTTCAAGTAGCTGCCAGGTGACACTACAGGTGCACACCATAGAGCCTGGCTCAGTTTTAGGAGTTTT
This sequence comes from Aplodontia rufa, assembly GCA_004027875.1. Taxonomy (NCBI): domain Eukaryota; kingdom Metazoa; phylum Chordata; class Mammalia; order Rodentia; family Aplodontiidae; genus Aplodontia; species Aplodontia rufa. Next base: position 85,659 of record PVKS010003280.1, on the reverse strand, counting down.
TTTCAAGGTCTCTGGGGTGCCATGAAACAAATTAAGCAAGTAGAATCCACCTCTAAATAGCCAAACCAGAACTGTGCTTGCCCACGATGCCAAACTCAGCCATCGGTGGTTTCTTTCCTGGGAGAGCAGGATCCAGGGTTTTGCGAGCTTACCCTTTACCCTTGTTCCTGAGTGATTGGTTCACAAAGCAGATGACAATGTCCTGGACATAGAGCTGCTGCCAGCATGTAAGATGGGAAGAGATTTCAGAACTGGGACCCGTTTGGAGTAGTGGGAACCTGAATTTCATTCCCAACCCCTTCACTAACTTAAACAGACTCTCTGGGTTTTGGTCCACATTTATACAGGAGGAGGGAGCATGAATATCTTAAGCTACATGACAGTTCTTGAGTTCTGGATGTTTCTACCTAAAGACCTCATTTGGAAAGACATGAACAGTCAAGGTTAATAATGAAGAAATGTGGTAAGCTGTAGGTTTATTTTCTAAGTGTTCCATAATAAAATGCAAATGCCACAGAAATGATGAGAAGGATACAATTTGAAGAGTTTTCTAGAAATACACTTACGATATTGAATATAGAATTAATTCTCTTGTAAGGAATATGCTAACCATGGTCCATACCATCACCAACGAATCCTCTAGAAGACTTTTCCTTCTGTTCACTCTTGTCCCTTCCTCTGCTGGAAATTTTATTTTATTTATTTATTTATTTTTGTGGTCTAGTAGAGGGGAAGCACTCTGACTGCAAGGCCTAACTTCAAATCCAGGCCATATAAATGTGCCATAGAAATAGATCAAAGAAACAGAAGTGGTGTTCACATTCCCAACCACCAGTTTCCTCCATGATGAAATTCAGTCATGGCCCCTCCCAATTACCTGAATATAAAACGTATGACTTGGCCACTGCACTGGCATTCTGAGCTGTCACACCTTCACAATGAAAGGGTTGACTTAATAACATTCTCTTTTGAATGTAAAATTCCCTGGTCCTTCCTATTCAATATTAACTAGTGACAAAACCATCGCTTATACTTTCATGGAGTTTGTGGTGTTCGCAGGATGCCCTCGCCCATGCTCTCAGATGCTGGGGAGCAACAATTATTATCCCCACCTAGCAGCTGAGGAACCAAGGTCAGAGGGTGAAGGGACTTGTCCAGGGCCTCATGGGGGCTTGGGGTGGGGTCAGGCTGGAGCGGTGGTCTCTCTCCGCTCTGCAGGCTGAGGTCCTCCTTTGTGTGCTTAGGTCTTGTCCCCTCCACTCTAACGTTGACAAACCCGGGGCATCTGCAGCTTCATGGACTTCAGTCTCACTCCCCTGTTGTTCTTCCCTCTGCTTTCGAAGAGTTTTCTTTTCTCTGAAACATTGAAAATTATCTTAAGGGAGAAAGGAAGAGAGAGAGGATGGAAGGAATGAAGAAGGAAAGGAAGGGAGGAAAGGATTAGAAAGAGCTTTTACACTTCTCCTGTTGAGTTTCATAAGGAGCACTCAATCAAGTTGATGATCCCCATTTCACAGATGAGCGGAGACTTAGATAAATCCCTTGCCCAAGGTCACATCATTAGTAAGAAGCAGAATCAAGAAATCTCCTGTTCCTTTCTAGATTCAATTCTGGTGGCAGAATGGGGGACAGAAATAATAAAAACCAGCATGAGCCCCAATTGCACCCTCTCTCCCTCTGCAAGACAAGGTCAAAGCTGTCTTAGGTAACAGCAAATTGGGTCAATAATTTCACTTTACTGAGTCACAGTGTTAAAAGCTAACAAAGGCTCTCAGCTTTTGAAAAATGTAGTTCCATTTAGAAGCATTCCAGACAGTTTCCCTACACCGAAGTTCCTACATTAAAATTTTAATTAGATGCTGCATGGTCTAATAAAAGGACTACCCCTTTTGAATATTCTTGTATAATGTTTTATCTTCATTGCTGCCATTTAAAGATTTTGTCTGTGAGTTATGCTAATTTCCAGTTAGCATTTTTTGAGTCTAACAATTGCTGATATTTCACCAAAAACCAAAAGACAAGGCAGAGAAAGCCACGGTAGGTAATTTGGTAGGGGCAAACAAGTTCAGCCCTCACATAACGCACAACTGCTGGGCTTGAGTGACTTGGCTCAGAAAGGCATTCGTGCTAAGACAAAGACGAGGCTTCTGCTGGAGTGCTGAAGGGGCACAACAAGGTGGATAGCACAACTTTTGTTGTTGTTGTTGTTCAACATAGTCTTAAATTTAGGAGGGAATCGTCGCCATACAGTCATGAACACACGCATAATGACAGAGCAAGCCAAGGCTGATGCCAGTCCGTGGTCTCCCCATTTGGGTTCCCCCCACTTGATCTCATATTTCCCCTACTTTACCCCTGCATTAGTTGGGCTTCTAAAGGAAGTCAAAAGTTCCCCACTAGGTTAATAACCCTCCTACACCCTCTCTCCAGCTGCCTTGGTATGCCTCCTATTCCCTTCCCCGTCTCCCTGCCACCTGCCCTTCATCCCCCAGCATCATAGGCAAGATTTCCCCTGCTGGTGTAAAATTCACCCATGTTGAGGTTATTATTAGCTTAGCCAAATATCAGTCTGTTTCTGGTTGTATTCTAGCTTCCACATATGAGAGAAAACATTCGGCCTCTGAGTCTCTGAGTTTGCGATACTTCACTCAGCATAATTTTTCCATCTCCATCCATTTGGCTGCAAATGCCATGATATCATTTTCCCTAAAAGCCAAGTAGTATTCCATTGGATATATGTACCAAAGTTTTTAAATATACTTGTCCAATGAGGGGCATCTGGGTTGGTTCCAGAGTTCAGCTATAGTAAACTGAGCTGCTAAAAACATTCATGAAGCTGTGTCTCTGTAATGTGCCTATTCTAGCTCTTTTAGGAAAATACCCAGGAGTGGGATAGCTGGGTCATAAGATGGTTCCAGCCCCAGTTTTTTGAGGAGTCTCCACACTGTTTCTCAGAGTGGCTGTACCAGTTTGCAGTCCCACCAACAGTGTGTCAGTGTTCCTCTTCTTCCCACAGCCCCTCTGGCATTTTCACTATTCATATTATTCATTTTTGCCACTCTGACAGGAGTGAGGTAGAATCTCAGTGAAGAATCAATATAATCAAAATGGCCATTTTACCCAAAGCCCTATACAGATTCAATGGAATTCCTGTCACGATACCAATGACATTCTTCATGGATATAGAAAAAGCAATTCTCAAATTCGTATGGAATAACAGAAGACCCCGAATAGCCAAAACTTTACTAAGCAAGAAAGAGGAAGCAGGAAGTGTCACAATTTCTGATCTGAAATTATACCATAGGGCTATAGTAGCAAAAACAATGTGGCATTGATATCAAAACAGAATTGAAGACCAATGGAACAGAATAGAAGATACTGACACGGACCTCCAAATCTTTAACCATCTGATATTTGATAAAGGGGGCAAAAGCATAGTGTGGAAGAAGGACAGCCTGTTCAACAAATGGTGCTGGACAAACTGGACAGCCATATGCAGACAACTGAAATTGGATCCTTACCTCTCACCCTGCACAAAAATCAAATCAAAATGGTTCAAAGATCTGGAAATTAAACCAGCAGCTTTACAATTGCTTGAAGAAAAAGTAGGATCAACACTACACAACATAGGAGTCAGCACTGCCTTCCTTAACAAGACTCACATAGCGCAAGCACTAAAGCCAAGAATAGCACCGTTTTTGACATCAATGAGTTCAACATCTGCTGGGAAAGACAGCCCCAGTCTCTGCTAACTCCAGTGAACCCCACCAAGCAAGTCTATAACAGCCCTCTCCCCTCTTCTTGTACTCAAGACCAAACGTCTCACCCTCTCTGCCACTACCTTGTGGATGTGTGTGTGATACAAAATGTTCATCTGCCTGCTACAACCTTTACTAATAAGTTCTGCAGCAATAATTCTGTCACTGCTAATAAAGACAGCTAGCCTTTGTTGAGGACTTTCATGTTTCCAAATCACCATTCTACTCAATGTGTCTTAAAACTGCAGAATCAGAAATGTTTAAGCAGGTAATTTTTTTTTCAGCTGAAAGTATTTATGCTTAACTTCCTATAACCCCAAAATTTGAGAGATTACCTCCCCCCCCCAAATATTATCAAAAGAAGTCCTTGTGGGCCACTCACGACCATGCCAAAATGTATGCTGAAACCCCTGAAGTATGAAAAAGAGCAAGCCAAACATTTCAACTGTTTTGACTATGTGAACCAAACCAGTGGGGAAGGCACATGACTCTGCAGAAATAGAGAACATTATTCAGCAAAAAACATGCATTCTGCATAAGGCTATAAAACATTTTTTTTCTTAGAGCATATTTTTAGATCATTGAACTGCAAGAATGCTGATTTCTTCCTGAAACAAATTATCAAGAATTACTGAACTCCTGTTCAAAAACAGCAACTAAACTAAATTCCTTGTGTGATAAGCATTAAAGAAAATTATACTTCTCACAGCCACATAAGAGAGGTGCTATATAATTTTCAGATATATTGAGACTGTAAATCATATCAAAACTAATCATTTCATCCAGCTGGGGTTTTCCTTGGTACACCAGATATTTTTATTTCAGTCCTTAATTCAGGGGTTCAGGAGTCATTAGTCAATCAGGAACACAGGAAAGGGCTGCTGTCCGTGGTGCTGATCCACCCATCCTCCAGGGTTGGGGTCTCCTGTGGTCTCTCTATCCTGGGCCGGACTCAGAGTCAGAATTTAGAGCCCTGTTTTAGCTGTGTCACTAGGATTAGCTATGTGATCAGGAAAAATTACTCACTTCTCTCTCATTCTCTATTTCTTCAGAATGTAAAATAAGCAAGTGTAAAAAAGGTTCTTTGATCCAACATCTGAGTGCTTGGTAACTTAAAATTGCCCAAGTATTTGAACATGTGGCAGGATCCCCAATTTGATTCCTTGAAATATATCATTAAAGGTCACCTCCCATGTTCTGTATATGGTGCTAGGCACTAAAAACACAAGTGTGAAACTTTTTGGATAAGATGAACACATACCACACTGGCTTATGTGGGAAAAGGCACTAAGGATGGAGTGATTTGTTGGTGATGAGGTCAAACCTGTGACATTATAGCTGGACCTGTGCCAAGAACCTGTGACACTCTACAGCTTTCTTCTTTGTCTACTTTTTTCCAAAAATGACTTCTAACTAGAAGGTATGTGGCAGACAAAGCCTAAGATGGGTCCCCAATTATCCCAATTTCAGTACTTATAACCTTGAGTAATCTCTCCTTGAATGTGAGAGGGCCTGTGACTTTGCTCCCGACCAACAGGACATAGCAGAGGTGAGGGGACATCACTTCTGTGATTATATTACATAAAACTGAACATATTTCTTACAAGTTTATCTTCCCCTGCTGACCTCATTGAAGCCAGAATATACAGTGAAGGTGCCCATGTGGCCAGGAATTGAGGGCAGCCAACAACCAGCCATCACCTCTTGCCAGCAACAGCCAACAGCACACTGAAACCCCCAGTGGCAGGGTCCACAAAGGGCTTGCATTCTGCCAACTGCCATGGGAACTTGGAAGGGGATCTTTCTCCATTTGATCCTTGAGGGGGCATCAGCAGCTTTCAGATGAAGCTAGAGACCCAGGGCTCAGTAAAGCTGCACCCCCATCTCTGACCCATGGAAACTGAGTTAACAAATGTCGAAGTCACTAAGTTTGTGGTAATTTGTTAGATAATAAATAAATGGCATGAATGACCTATTAAACCCCCAGACCCTCATTTCAGGCTTTGTGACCTAAGGAAGGGATCTTTTGGCTCAGCTTGCATGGCTGTCCACCTGCTGACCAACTGCAGCAGATGGGGAGAAATCCACAACCCTTGTCCTGGCTAATTGAATGAGCTAAAATATTCCCAGAATAAAAGGAAGTGCAATTATGGGCAGGGAAAAGGGTAGCTGCGCATTGCAATGGATAACCATGTAAACCTGTTCTTCACCCATAGTTTGGAGGTGGAGGTAAATAAGTAAATTGCTTATTAAAATGCAATCAGTTATGTGTTGCAATAAGGAGGAACAGGTCAATGAAAGATCTTTAACATGGACTTGAAAGGTAGGACCCCAAAACCAAGGAGTAATCCAGGTGAATAAGGGACAGCTAAGAATGTCTCATAGGGGACAGGATGTGGAAAAGCCCAGGAGCTAAGCAAAGGAATGAAGTATTTGGTGGACTCCAAATATTTGTATGGCAGTCATATCACAGCCTGGAACATGTGAAGAAGTGCCAAGAGGGGGACTGGACATATAAGACTTTTTGTGAGTCAGGATTCCTGGTGACAAATGGCACACTACATTGTTAATTAGCTCACAGGTTAGGACATGTGCAGTTGGAACTTATGCAGCCCTGACTGATGACAATCATGCTGGAACACCATGGTGGCCAATGTCCACCACCAGGAACCAAGAATCCAAGACTGCATTCTACAAACTACTGCAGAGGAAATGGATTTCTCTGCTTTTTGGTCTAACAGAAGACTACCCCAGGCTCTGAGTGCACCTGATGCCACCCACAGCACATCACCATGCAGTTCTTCCAGGAGCATCTGATTGGAAAACCCAGGTCACATTCCTGTGGCCTAAACGCAGGGAGACAGGGAATTGTCGTGGATGCTGCTTTTCATTCACTAGGGGAATGTGGGGAATCACATCTGGAAACCAGCAAGGTCTGGAAGGTTGTTCAAAAGACATTACATAGAGGGGCTGGAGTGGTGGCTCGGTGGTTACGGTGCTTGTCTGGCATGAGCAAGTACACGGGTTCAAACCCCAGCACCCATGTGCACAACTCAGCGTTGGAGCAATGAAAGCCATGTGAAAAACTCAATAAAAATTGATTCTCTCTGTCTCTCACTCACTGTCCTTCTCTCTTAAAAAAAAAAAAAAAGACATTAGACATCCATGAGTGACAGTGTCCATAACAGACCTGAATCAGCCAGGGATTTTACCTCTGCCTCGAGCAATGTCACTGAAAGTTTTTAGGTAGGGAATGGCATGGCATGGTTACTTTCATAGTTTAGGAAGTTCACTTGGCCTACAGCTGGATGATGGACTGGAGACCAGGAGGCCAGGTGGGAGCCTATGAAATATTCAGGTAAGGGAGGCTGGATTCCTGAAATAAATTTGGGGCAATGGGAATGGAGAGAAGGACACATCTGAGAAGACCCCAGAAGACACATAGAGGAGATGGAAGTACTCAAAAAATACCCATGCCCTTCCTGGCCCCATCTTAGTAACTCTTGGGGACCTTTTTCTGTACATAGGGTCAAATTTGGATTTTTAAATATATTTTCTTAAAAATAAAGTACAGTGCTGAGACAAAAGTGGCTTCCAACTCTCTAGTGAACTGCAATATTTCTGGAAGTAAGATCTTCTTATTTTTTAATTTTAATTTTATTTTTTAAAAGAAAGAGAGAATCAGTTTTATTATTTTTTCATTTGGCCTTTGTTTCCCTGACACTTAATTGTGTATGTGAACCAAGGTCTTAGCATATGCCAGGCAAGGGATCTAACCATTTATTTACCTTTAAAATCAAATAAAATCTTAAGTAAAGCTAAGAAAGATGGATGTTTAAGTGGGTGAGAGCTTTGGGTTCATAACTCTGTCTTCCTTTTCCTCTCCAAAATATAATCCCTGAGGAAACTCTGAAGAACCCTGGGGCTGCAGGGTGCGTGGTTTGAAGTTGTCTCAGGTCTGGAGCGGTGGCTCAGCAGTTGCAGCGCTTGCCTGGCATGCTCGAGGACATGGGTTCAAACCCCAGCACCATGTAAACAACAAAGTGTCAGAGCAACGAAGGCCACATGAAAAACCAAATAAAATTGATTCTCTCGTTCTCTGTCTCACTGTCCCTCTCTCTTTAAAAAAAAGAAAAGAAAAGAAAGAAAGTGTCTTAGGAGTGCACCAAGCAGCTTCCACAAAGCATGGTGAGCAACAGAATGTTTTGCAGGTGCTATCTGCTGTTACAAATGTTAAGAGGATCTGCAGGGAAAGGCAGGAAATGGAAGACTAGAGTTGCTGGAGAAGGAGTCTTGGAGGAAGACAGCACTAAGCTGAGCCTCTGGCTTGCTGGAACTAGATGGGTGGGTGTCACAAGTAGACACTAATGTGTCCCAATGATCCCTATCTCCTGGTATTCGCATTGTAAAATCTTCTTATCTTGATTGTGGCCAGGATCTTTCTTTTGGCCAATAAAATACATCAAAGGTCATGGAGTGTCCCTTTGGTCCTAAGGTTCCACCTTCACAGTGCATTCTTTTTTGGTGAACTTCTTAACTTGCATACTTTGATGGAGCAAGCTAAATGGCAAGGACCACGGGGCAAGGAATTGAGGTGGCCTCTGGCCAAAAGTCAGCCAGGAAGTGAGGCCCTAGGTCAGCATCCCTCAAGGAACCAAATCATGCTGGCGATGTCACAAGACAAAGCCTGGAGAGGATTCTTCCCCACTGAGCCTTCGGGTGAGACCTCAGGCCTTGAGAGAGATTCTGAGGAGAAGACCTGACTAAGCTGTGCCCATATTTCTGACCCACAATAATAATAAATGCAAGCTGATCCATGTGTGTTGCTCTAAGTCACAACATATTGTGGTCATTTGTCACATCAGCAAAATCTACCTGATACTTCTCTGATCCTGAGCCTTCTTCTTGGTGAGCGATCGCTCATGTGGACCACCTCTCAGCTTTGGTCAGGGATTAACTAAGAGGAGACAGAGGAGTTCTAGCACTCTGCAGGCCTCGTGGCAGGTGTCCAGTCGATGGCTGACACTGCTGTCATCCACATCCACAATAACCCTGCACAAAGGAGGGAAACCTTCCACGGATTTTTACAAACTGTGCATGGTTTGTCACCTACGGGAAGAATCAATATGGCCCCCATGAACCTCTCCTAGAAATTTAGCTCCTGAGTAAGGGTATTAGGACAAAAAAAAAAAATCTCTAGATGCTTTAAAGCCCTCCGCTGGCTCTGACTGCACAGGGTTGCTGATCACATTGCACCAAAGAAATCCTCGGGGCCAGCACTGTGGTTGGATTTGGGATATGTATTAATTAGTCTATCTTTTGTCAGGGGAGAGAAGGGCAATGCTGTGCTGGGCTTTCTTAAGGCAGCATTCCCAAGTTAACGTTTATAAAGCATTGCATTTTCAGATCTCTCCTGCATCAGACTTCATTCCCAGTGCGGACCACAACCTTGGAATGCCAGTCACTCTCCGGTTACGAGGCTTCCAGTTGAACAGGGTAAACTTGCGCCCTACACTGCTCTGCCAGGGAAGCTCAGCTGATGTGACAGATTTTAGGTCCGTGGGGCAGATTCTGCTGTATCTGTGCTTCTCCGCCTTTGTTTTGCCTTCCCCTGAGGAGCGTTAACTCAGAGTCATCACCAGAGACCCATCCTGCCTGCTGCTTTTGGAACTTTCACTTGCATCGCTCCTCTTTGAAAACTTCTCCAGCCATGTGATGACGCTCTGAGTTCACTACCCACCTCTGAAGTGGCAACAACTGAATGGGAAACCGGAGAAGCCATAAATACATTTTCATTTCCACCAATTTCACTTTCATCTAATCTTTCTCCCTCTACTCGAGCTCTGGATAAGTAAGAGCTGCTGCAAAGCGCTCTTAGTGAGGGATCTTGGAAGGACTTACGAAGACATCCGTGGGTCGGAAGCTCACGGACAGGTACTCTTTGGACGTGCACTCTCAATAATCTCTGATAACATAATGGATCCCAAAGATGTTTTAACAAGGTTGCTGCTGGTTAGAACTCCATGCTTTAGAAAAAACAGATCTGAGATGAGAGGCATTTTTTTCTCACTCCAAAAGTAGGTGTAGCGGCAAAGTGTTCTCGGCGGGTAAACTGAAAATAACAGTAGTTTAACACAGCAGCGTAGTTTAACGTAGAAGCCATGGAGGCCAGTCCTTCAGCCACCGCTCATTTCTTACTCTAAAAAGTGAGAAATCATGTCTTAAGAGCTCTGCATTGGTGTTCATTGATTGACAGAAGGTGTCGCATTTTATTAGCGAAAGACTCCGGCTGGTCTGATGTAAACAGATGTTGCTGTTATCGTTAAATTGATGGTTTCTTACCGTTTGAAATGTTCACCAGGTAACGCTTAGAGTTTTGAGGATTCGGTAGCCTGGGGCTTTTAGGATCGCTGCTTTTTCATCTACAAAATGGGAATAATGGTATGTGCCTACGGTGGGCTTGTGGATTTTAGACGAATATAATATATGTGCCTGGCACAGAGTAGACACTGGATGGATGCAAATGTTGATGATGGCGATGACGATGCTGATGGCGGTGGTGATTATGTTGATGATGAAGAAGAAACTACCTCAGAGCTCTGCACACCCCAAATCTTCCCATCGCATGCACTAGCTTTCTTTCCTCAATGAACCATCTTTGGAAATTTCCCTAGTTGAGCTATTCATAAGTCACCCTAGCAATTCAACTTTGCTGTGTTAGGAGCAAGACCTTTCCCAAGCAACCCAAGCCCCTCCTTCGTCATCATTCACCTGGAGGAGCCTCCTGCAGAGATCTCAAAGCCGACTTGGCTCCATTCAGAGCTTCCAGATTTGTGGGACTAAATAAAAGTCTAGCACAGATTCTGATGGGAGAAACAAGGTGGGCAAACTTTTCTATCCTTGCACACCAGAGACGCCTCCCTTTCATGTGACTGGGGTGACAGTAGACGGTTCACTGCACCATAGTCGATGGCGGGATTAGCTGCGGCTGCGATGGAGGGGCAGGTTTGAAGTAGTTTCTGGTTATTTATAGCTCTGTGGAAGGCTCTCTCTTCATTCCTGTGGCTTCCCAATCATCAGAGGTATCTGTCAGCTCTCAGAGCAAATCACAGTATGGATAGTTGGGACCGAGAGGGACAATGAGGTTGGGACCAAGGGAGACCATGAGTGACTTTGGCAAGCTTCACACTCTGAGCAATTTTATGGAGATGCCTATTTTGTGGGATAATCTCCCCAGCAGAACTGAATTACTCCATTAATATTAATCCTTGGAATAGTGCAATGTGTGCTTGAGTGTACACGGAGCAATTAATTTAACAACGTTTTCCAATTTTACCTTGGAAGCCCAGACTCTGCATGCTAGTGCTGGGTAATTATAAATAAAATATCTAAGAATCGTTGTGTTGTAATTAACTGGAGACAAGGCTGTTATTACTATGCCCCTCATGCTGTGAGTTATTGCTCAAAAGCAAAAAGCCAAGAGTCAACTCTACCCTTTGAGAATTCACTGTGAGAATTCAACTGTGTCTGATCCGTGGCTAACGGGAGATGGTGACGGTGAGCCAGGGTGGAGGCTTGTGTATCCTGCAGCCCCGTGGGGAGGCTGAAAGGGAGGGAGAAGTTGGAGACGAGGCCTCCACTTTGAGATTCAGGTCCTCTGTCACAGACGAAAGCAGGAATAAAAGATAACAGCGTAACTGGCTTAGGGTATCCCTGAGAAGGCGTGGAACTTTCCGAGGATTTTTCGTGATGTTTATCTTGTCTCACCAGGTGGAAGAAATCCCTGGCATCCTTTGTATCTTTTAAAATTCTAAACCAACACAAAGCAACACCAAGATTTCTCCTCTCTGGAGAGCCAGCATAGATTGGTTCCAGTAGGTGTTGAGCATGATTAAGTGTCAAAGAAGGGATGCGTTAGGATCCAAATGCTACCTCAGCCCCTCAGCTGGGGAATCCTGCCAACGTCCAGCTTCAGCTAAGTACCTTGACTACCTGACACCTGAAACCAAAAGCAGCAGCAGCAGGGAAGTGTAAAGGTGAAAAATGAATTTGTTGCTGCTGCTATTTTACTTTGATGGGGAAAGGAATAAAATCTAAACGCGACAAGGGCTTAGGAACTCACCATGGTGTGGACAGGAGCTGGCCATTTAGGAGCAGGAAAGCCGTCTTTTGCACAGATGCTGAGAACAGCGTTCAATCAATCCGCCCTTTGCTGACGCCATTCATAAAAGCAGGCTCTCCTTTTCTGGCTGGGAAAGCTTTGCATTCACACACAGGCTGTGGATTGGTGCACGGGAGAATTTCCTTTTGTTTCTATCACTCCATGGCGTTTGCAAGACAGTCTGAGATGGGAAAAGGGAAACTGCTAACCTGCTTGATCCAATCTGGCTGAGAAAAAGAGTGCAATGGTTACAGACTTAATTCTCTTCAAAGAAACCATTTTTATTTTCTTTGTGATTACACTAGGAAAAAAAGTGAATTTCTGATAGTAGCACGGCGAGGTATTGCTGTTCTGCTGGGCAGGTGCACCTGGCTGCACGTGTCTTGCCCTGCCTTTCGACTCTGCCAGGGACTCTTCACTCTCTAGTCAAGCCAGCTGGGACCCTGGTGGCCAGTTCTTCAAAGGCAGGTGCTCTGTCCAGCTCAGGGTCTGCCAGAGTTCGCTGAATGATATCTCTAGAGATTCCAACAGAAGCCCAATGAAACTAATTTTGCTGACACCAAATCTAATCCTTGCAAGCACACGGTAACATCGCGTGAGGCACCTGTGTATGATGGTAGCCCAGGAAAGATCCTCCCGAGTGTGCATCAGCGAGCTTACACATGAGTGCCTTTTTCCCAGTGGGAGAGGCTTGGGTGGAAACAGATTTGCAAATTCGCACATCTATCTTGTCCTATCAAACAGGCAGCAAAAACCATTGCTGTCCTTGATGGGGATCAGCTAGCAGTGATGAGAAGCTGCAGACATGAGATATTCCTGAAAGGTGCTCTGGGAGTGGATTATTATATGTAATTGTGACTGTTGTGACTGTCAGGAAGCAAAGAGATTTGAATGACTGTCATTAACTATTGAACTTGTATAATCTCAAAGGAAATTAACAGGTCTCTTGGGTCCTTTTCCACGTCACTGCTTTCCAGTCTTATACCACAGGCGACAGGGAACTCGCTACCCACCAATGCGGCCCATTTGGTATTTGGATTGCTCTCCATCGGAGGTGGGCAAATTGCAGGGCTAGAGGGTCTTGCAGTCTGTAGCAACTACCCAACCCTGCTGCTGCAGCAAGCAGGTACAACAAGAGGCACAAGAGTGAATGGGCAAGCACACAGCAACAAAACTGTTTACAAACGTAGTCAGGAGCTGTAGTTTGTTCCCTTCTGTTCTAAGTGCTAACGTGTTCTTCCGTATTCTGCAAAAAAGCAGCTGTGTCCCTGGAGACCAAGTTCAACATTTTGAAGCCACATGTTAGAGCTGGCCAAATGCTTTCCTATAAGAGATCCCATCAGCTGATTGAAGCATGATACCTCTTTTCCAAGTCACCTCTTCTCTTTTGCCCACTTATCTCGGCTGTGCTGAGAGGTCCTAATTCCAAGTCTTTCTCCACCTCTGTAGTATAGTCGATAGATTATTTTATTTTGATGACCTCTTCAATGTGGGTGTTGCAAAGGAAGATTCCAGACCCTACCACTTCCTTTACTACACAAACGCTGGATGCCATTCCAGGTCGACTTAATCAAGCAACTTTAACATCCTGTTCTCTTCTTTTGAGCTGTTCAGGTCACCAACCCTGTCATTACCCACACTGTCCTATCAGTAGGAAAGCAGAAGAATCAACCTGTGGCTCCTGCAGAGGCTGCGGACAAGCCCAGCCAGTAGTGTTCCTGCCTCTGCTACCAGGGTCTCTGCCCCTCCATTTACAGATGCTGGAGTTGCCAGCAGAGCCCAGTATGCCCAGAAGGAAGCCATGCCCTGCAAAAGTCCTCTAAAACTGTTAGGGTTTACCAGTGCCAGACTGCCAGGAGGAGGCTCTAGGTTCAAGTCCTGGGCTCTGCCAGTGTTAACACTGAGGGCTTGTCCCTCCCAAACTCCACATATGTGATGCAATCCAGTGCAGGGGAGGACATGAAAGCCTTGGATAAAAGCAAGCACTTGAAAAAAAAATGAAGAGCTGTTAACAAGTAGAGATGCTGACTTTAAAATTTCACTTTTAACAGACACAAAATAGTTGTACATACTTACAGGGTACAGTGGGATGTTTTGATACACGCATGAAATCCCATGTTCATTCAATCGGCGTGTTTGGCACACACAACACTTCATGCACTTCTCCGTGGGGAGGACATTCACAATCCTCTCTTCCGGTGCTCTTAAAATATTCCATACATACTGCTAACAATAGCCCCTGCAGTTGATAGAGCACGGGGACTTCCCCACCCTCCTCAGTGTACCTTTGTACTCACTAACCAACCTTTCCCAGCCCTCTCTGCCTTTTGCCTCCTCCCTCTGGAACCCACTATTATACTCCCTGCTGCTATGAGATCAATCTCTTTTGCTTCCACGTAAGTGTGCAGAGTTTGTTTTCCCGTGCCTGGCTTAATTTGCTTTACAGAATATCCTCCATTCATCAAGGTTGCCACAGATGACAGGACTTCACCCTTTCCTCTGGGTAAAGAGTGTTCTGTTGACATAAGTACCATGATTGCTTTGATCATTTGCTGGCTGATGGACACTTGGATTGATGTCATAATGTGGACATGCACTGTTGGGACCCGTGCTGCAATGAACATAGGACTACAGGTGTCTCTTTGACACATAGACTTCATTTCCTCTGGATGTGTACCCAATAGTGGTGCTGAGGCTGCAAGGAACATGATCCCATTGTCCCTGTGAGATGTCCCAGCCAAGCATAGCCACTAAGTCTTTGCTTGGAGGCTGACCGTCTTTGCTAGCTGTCTGCCCCACCCACTCTCCTCATTCCCCACCCCAAAGGCAAGGCTCCTTCAAGAAGAGAATCAGAGGGGCTGGAGCGGTGGCTCGGTGCTTGCATGACTTGCACAAGTACATGAGTTCAAACTCCAGCACCACATACACAACAAGGTCTTGGAGTAACAAAGCCACATGAAAAGCTACATAAAATTCATTCTCTCTTTCTCTCACTCTCACTGTCTCTCTCTCTTTAAAAAAAAAAAAAAACAAAGAAGAAGAGAACCAGCACTAACGGGCTGAGAACTCCCCCAGATCCCTGCCTCCTTGACCCCTCCAGATCTCAGGAGCAGGGCAGCCCCTCCATAGCTGCAGGGAACTTCCTCCACTTATGTCTTTCCACAGCCCTAGGGGTGCTGGATCCGCCCAACCTCTTGCTACCCTAACTTGGGTCTTTCCAGCTGCTTGTCCACAGCTCTGTGTGCTTCCCCTACATATTTCTCCTGGTCAGCTTGTTGTTGTTCCTGCCTCCTCCATCTGCCCAACATCTACTTGCCCTTGGAGACTCAACTCAGATGCCACTTCCTGTGTGTAGCCTGCTGCAGACCCTGAAGACAGGTAGTCACTTTCCTGCATGCCTCCAAGCTCAGTACCGCCATAAGATAGAACCTATCAATCCAAAACAACATCGAGGGTCTAACGCCAGTGCTTACAGCTATCTCTCACAGAGAGCTTCCTCTGTCCCAGGAACTGTGCTGGAAACGCCACACACACCTCATCACGATTCTTGACATCATGAAGGTACTATCTGTGTTAATGTTGTCCCCATTTTTCTTTAGCTTGGCAGAAAGTACAGAATGATTGTTAGCAACTTCAGCATTAGGGTCAGAAAGATGGGTACAACTACCCGAGGCCATTATTTGCCAGCTGTGTGACCTTGGGAAACTTAACCTTTCAAGCTTTCCCTCTTAAGAAAAGATAATGTATATGTATCTCCTTACAGGGTTTGGTGAGGTTCAAATGAGCTTCTTATAAAGTGCTCAATACCTGGAGAAATGGCACAGGTTAAGCCCTCTATACATGCCCCTACAGAGATGCAGAAGACAGAGCTTATGCAAACCACCTTGGCATACCTAGTGCCTGACACTGTGCCTGGCTTCAGTGAACCTTCCTAAGGAATGTCCCAGGAGATGATCCACCCCGCATCGCGGATGGGCGATCCCAGGTGGTCACAGGGATTCCTGGGCTTTCTTACTCCTGACTCATTTGAGCAACTCCTCACTTCTGTTTTTTAAGAAACACACATGCCTGGAGGGCTGTGCTAGCTGTTGCTGTGCCACAAACCTCAGCAACCTGGGCCTGGGATGCCCATACCACCCAATCACTCTTCTGGCAGGCTACTTTGTCTCCTGCCATCACAAGGCCTAGGTGTGACGCAGGGAATCCAGGCTCTGAGTTTTCATTTGTTGTAAGCACTAGACTCCCTGACCGAATGAGATGTTGAATTGTACCTGCATATGGGAGGTCAGGGCTAAAAAAGGAGCTGGATGCCAAGTTGGCATCGAGTGAATAGTCCTGGAGTTTCTGTGGACCAGCTGCTGGCTGCCATCACCCATAAAACACTCAGGTTTTGCTCCCAGTTGCACCGAGAAACATTGAAACCGTTGCTTTCCTTCAGGAAACTGCTGCCTTTGGACTTTAGTTTCTGAGGAGCCAGGTTTCCATTTGGATAGGTTTGTAGGAGTTTTCAACAGGAGTTACTGGCAACTCAAAAATAAGCAAAGAAATAGAGGAAAGCCCCCTTCTCTGGACCAACAAGAGCTACTCAGCCCTTGGCACTTCTTAAATGCCCTCGGGGAGGGAGGGGTTCTGCACTGTTGGGCTGTGGGGCTACGGTGTGGGCAGTCTTGGGCTGGTGTTTCTCCTCTTCAGGGTCCAACTTCTGCCTTTGTCTCCACATCCATATCAGAGAGCAAAACATCAGATTGAGGACTGGGTGGCTTGGGATAGGTCCTGTGGGTGAGGTGGCAGGTGGTTCCTATTCTGTAGCAGGCATGGGAGGGGCAGCACTTCTGTAGGTGGATGGGTTTCTGAGTGAGGCAGAGGAGAGTCCTTTACCCTCCTGTTGAAGGTGGACAGTGGGAGGCCTGGGAATCTGCTAACTGGAAGTCTGTGTTGTGTGCCCCGCTCTGCTGCTGGGGCACCCAATAGACTTGGGCAAGTTACCTGCCTCATTGGCAGAGCCAGGGATCCCTCTGCACTGCATGTTGCACGGCCCTGGCCCCTCTCACATGGGTCTCAAAGTGTATTTTAGAGAGACAACCAGCAGATAGGCTGCTTGACTTAATAATGGTGCCTAAGACAGTCTATCAATTAAGAACAATGCATGCTCTCAATTCGAGGGTCTTAGGCATCATTATTAGCTATGTGTTTTGGGGAGAAAGACTCCATTTTACTGAAGATGATAAGTAACTAAAAAACGTAATCTGAAATGCAAACAGTTGAAGGGGCCCAGATTTGAAGCCCCGCTGGTCTGAGAATGCTCAAATCCAGAAAGAGGCAGGCACCCAAGCAGGTTATACAGCCCCCACAAGGCGGGCAAACGGGTACAGGGGTGGGATGGGGAAGCGCCACCAGACCTGGGGACCAGATGGTAGTGTGATCTCCATGCAGCTGCCCTCAAGCTGGGCCACACTTCTGTTCTCTGTAAGGTAGGAGGAGCTCAGCGCAGGGAGCTAAGAGACCTGAGCTTCCATGATGAACAGACAGCTCAGGAGCAAAATGTCCAGGAAGCAAAGAGGGAGACCACCGGAAGAAGGAGGTGCCTTTCACCCACCACCCACGTCCCCAGGTCCCCATCTATGCCACGTGGGTGGAAGCGTGTCACACACACCCACGCACCCATAGTCACATTCGCCGAGCACCCACAGGAGCCGGGCTCACCTCCGTGGGCCTTAGGGTACCGGGCCTCCACCGGCCACATCGTCACCACCTGCTGCTGTAGCACTGTGCGCGAGCACCACTGTGCCTCTCTCTCCACCCACCCCCAGCCCAGTGGTGGGTCCTCATCCACCAGGGCCAGGATGAGGCCACGTCTTCCCCAGGTCTGCTACCAAGCACAGAGAGGGAGGCGGAGGGAGGAGCTCCGGTCAAGGCCGCCCGCCTTCCCTCCCCGCCCCCCGCCCCCGCTCACCGGAGCTCCCCCTCCCCTCTGCTCCCCGCCCCTCCCCTCGGCTGCCGCAGCCCAGCTCGTCTCGCGCGTCAGCGTGGGCTCCCCGGAGCGAGTCGCTAGGTAACAGGCTGGCTCCGCAGACCCAGGGCTGGGGAAGCCCGCGCGCGTCGTCAGCAGCTGCGCCGCGGGGCGGGGGTCGCACGGACCCTCCCCCATCCGGGCCTGCAGACGCCGGGCTCGCGCGCAGCCCCCTCCCAGGATGCCTTAGCCGCACCGATCGTCACCGCCGAGGTGCCACTCCCCTGCGGGGACCCCAACACCGCCAGCCCCTTCCTCCTGCTCGGCTGGTGCGCACTGCTTTGCGCGCGGCCAGGTGGGCGATCTGCCGCTACGGTCGCGGTAGCAGCCGGTAAGCTGCGCTCTAGGGCCCGGGCTGGGGCGGGGAGGAAGTGGGGGCGCGCGACACGCGGGGCAGCTGCGGCCACCGTGGCCGCCCGACTGGCCATGTGCTAAAGTTTCTGGGGCTCGGCGCCCCGCGGGGCGCGGTCCTCCTGGTGCCCGCCCGCTCCCGGCCCCACGGGGCGCAGCTCTGCGCGCTCTCATGCTTTCTTTTTCTCCTTCTTTTCCTCGGCGCTGTTCCCCCGAGGTCCTCCCGCCGAGCCCCGACGCGGGGCATGAGGAGCCCCTGGGTATCGCCTGGAGCCCACCCGGCTGCGCCCTCATCTCTCCAGCGGCGGACGGGGACATGAGCAGCGCGCTCGGGGTCCCGCGCCCAGCGGCCAGCCCCTGCCGGCGGCGGCCAGCGAGTCAGCGCTGCCCGGGAGAATGAGGCAGGAGCCGGCGGCAGCTTCCTCTTTCGCCTCCTCCTCTTCGCCTTCCTCTGGCTCTGGCGCCCCGGGCCCGGGCCGGGCTGTGGCTCTGCTGCGTGCCCCGCGCGCCCCCCGTCCGCCTCCGGATGCTCTTCTCGGTAAGCCAGGCCCTTCGCCTCGGGAACAAAGCCCCTGCACACAGCTTGGAGGCCACCTCCGAGCCCCTTCCCCGCTCCCACCCAGAGCCTGGAAACCATTAGGGGATCCCCTTAAATCCATCAATCCTTTCAGCTCCCAAATCCCGCCTGAAAGCTGAGCTGCCTATGAGCCTTCCGGACCTGCGGAGGCAGATGCGGGCTTGGCGTGCAGGCAGAGACCTGTTTGGTCTAGGTAGGGATTTATGTATGCAACCTGGGTTCGCACTTATCTTTTGGGGGACAAATGATGGTTACCGGGAGTCCAGGCTGTGCAGGGTAGTGGGCTTCAAAACCACCCTAGGAAATAGGATCCCTTTTTCCATGGCTCAGATGAGGAAACTGAGGCGCAGAAATTGAATGACTTAATCAAGGTCACAGGGGTAGAGAGTAGGAGACCAGGAGTGGAAACCAAGGCTCTCCTCTGCTTCACCACCAAGCTGATCCCTTCTAACAAACACACCTGTCCCATTTCTTCTACTAGCTGCTTCCAGCTCAAGAGAGAGAGAGAGAGAGAGAGAGAGAGGGAGAGTGTGTGTGTGTGTGTGTGTGTGTGAGGGGAGGGGTATGGAATAGTTGTTGCAGTGACTATCAGTTCAGATGAAATAAATTGCTGATAGTATGTATTTTTGTCCATCCTTCCATCCCTTACCGCTAACCCCTAAGGTGTCCTGCAGTGGTGAAGCTACCTCTCTTAGGGTGGGAAGGCAGTGTTTTCCCAGGTGCTTTCTTTCCTCAGATTCTGTCTCACAAGCCTTTCGAAGGATGGAGAGGGCAGCTTTGGTCCCAATCTTGTGTGCTCCTTTTGTGCTCTGTGCCCAAGGCATGCTTATAACCGCAGCTTCAAACTTTCCCAGGGTGAGGGCTAATCAAGGCTACCTGTCCTGGTTGTGTAAGTTCTGAAGGTGGTTACTTAACAGTACCTGGGGCTGGTCCCAGATGGCCACCAAGCAGGAGCCACTCAAATGTCTTGGCTCACATTTGCCATCCCTCTGTGTCGGCAGAACTTCATACTTCGCAGTCCGGGGGAAGAGGGGCGGGTCCTGCTTGCTGTCCAATTCCAGGTCTGTAGCTTTTAACTGTTTGCATAAATGCACTAAAGGGGAGGCCACATGGAATGGTTTGGTCCTGGTCTGGGTGACTTGTTTCAATCATTGAGACACAAAGTGTTGAACTCAATTATCTGCACTGTGTGGACAGTGATGGTGTAGGTGCAGGGAGATACCTTTGCAACAAGAGCCTCAGTTTCCCTGCTAGTGAAAGGAGCAGAGTTGGGCTCGATGAACTTCTCAGACCCCTTCCAGCTAATAGGGTACAGACTTGAGCTGGGGTACATGAGCCAAACAGACTCCGATGTGTGGGCTCTGCACTGAATGGGTTGTTGATTTTCAAGAAGGTGACCTGGTGCTGATGGATCTGGGAAATTCAGGTTCAGCTCAAAGGAGGGGAAGCCTGTGTGATGCTTTACAAGATTATTTATTTGGCTCAAGAATGGTGGCTATAAAATGTCCCAAGGTCCCATATTGGGGTTTTGGGATAGGTGAGACATTTTGATTGGAGAGACGACATTGGACCCTCAGAAGAGACGAAACATATCAACTAGATGCCCAGCAAGCTGGAAAGCCGCAAGCTGCTGAGCTTGGCCTGTCCCTCTCAAAAAGAACCAGCCATATTTGCATAGGTAAAACCTTGTCAGCCCAAACAGCTAGTGCAGGAAAATAAAGTAATGGTTTAATCTCCCAGCTCTATTACCTTTGCTTGATGTTAATGAGAGGTGGAGGCTGGGTATGGAGGCTGCGACAGGGAAAGTGGGCGACTAGGGTGTTCAAATCCTGACTTCATTTTTGGCTGTTAATTACAGCTAAATGCATCAACTTGACCTATGGGCTGTTAGTGGGGCTGTCATCAGTGTTTTTAAGATGTGGATTAATGAACCTTTTAAAGTGTTACTGAATCCCAAGTGAAATGGGCATATGCCATCTTTTTCCCAGAAGCTCAGCTCCCAGCAGGTTTGGTGACTATTTGAAATTCACAAAACCAGACCCAAGCTTTTGTTTTTGACAGGCTCATAGGGCCTGTGAAGGGAAAACAAGGCTTTTGTCGTGGGGATGTTGTTCATCTCCCAGCGTTGTGTTTTAGCGCCTCGTGATTAACTGGTGAGGTTTTGAATAAAAATTAATGCAGAGAAATAGTCCCCATTAAGTTACTTTTGAAAACAATAACATAATTAGGAAATAACGATTTTCAGATCATATATCATACCATATATCTGGAACTGGATCGCACAATCATCTGTTACTCCCATTCCTGATGTTTGATTTTTTTTTTTTTTAAAGAGAAAGGGACAGTGAGAGAGACAGAGAAAGAGAGAAATAACTTTATTTAGATTTTCACATGGCCTTAGTTGCTCTAACACTTAGTTGTGTACATGGTGCTGAGGTTTGAACCCGGGTCCTCCTGCTTGCCAGGCAAGCACTGAAACCTCTAAGTCACCGCTCCAGCCCCTGATGTTTGATTTTTAATTCATCAGTTTTTTGCTCTTTTTCTGCCCCCCACCCCCAGCATGAAAGTGTTCAGGCATGAACAAATGCTCTTTTTCAGGAAGGTCTTTAAAGCCGAGCTCTCACATACCCATCCTAGGGGGACCGCATGTTAAAATATGGTAGAAGTGCCTAGATTTCTTGGGGGAGCACGAGAGAGCATGCATTGTAAATAACAAGGAGGCATTTGCTTGCTTGGCCCGTGAGCTCTCTTGCTCGTGGCTGCCCCACTCAGCATGGTGAGGTTCAAGTGCTGTAGCCTGTGCATCATTGAGGTTACATGCCTGGACGTGTGGGGCCACAGAGGAGATCAGCAGCTCCCAGGGGCCAGGAAGCCTGGGAGTGATTCCTAACTCCTGGCTGCTTTGCTCTGCGGCCTTGAATAGATTATTCCCATTCTCTGGGTGTAGGTTTGCATATCTGCGATGGGTGTGTATGTTTGCGTCTGTATGTTTTAGTACCAGGTCTCCTCTAACTCTAAGCATTCAGAATTTGAACGCAGCTGGTTATTAATAGCTCCAGAGTGCTTTGTACGTTAAGGTTATGTAACATTTTCAATTAGACATCCATATCAACAGTGAGGGAACTGGTCATTATAAAAGATGCATTTTATTCTCCTTAGTGGCAACTCGGTGATCCTAAAGGCCATTACACCAGCTTCCCTGTCAGTGTTTCTTTGCATGGTGGAGTCTTGCCACACATCCAAAAGCACCATAATAAGCCCTGACCCTCTCTGGGGTCTATGTGGCAGGAGATACAGGAACCATTATGTAATTTGGGTCAATGGGTAGGAAGAATAGGACTTCTATCTGTATAGCTTCGCAATCAAAAGGACTCGGAAATTTCACCTCAGTCTCAGGCTGTTCCTGGAAGGTAAAGAGGATAAGTACGTAATTGCTGTTTGCATTTGTTTTGAAAATGGAAAATACTTTAATTAGAGCCTTGAACTTAGCTGAAGCTGAAAATGGTAATAAGTGCGTGGTGCTGGCAGTGGGGTATTTCCCAGCTTCCTTCTAACACCTGCATAGCATGTTGCCTGGCTTCCTGGCGAAGTCATTTTCAGTTGATAGAGAAGGTGGGAGGAAGTAGCCACGTGTCCTTAAGTATTTTGTCCTTACAACTCTGCAAAGCAGGCACTGATGGCCTCGTGTGCCAGATGAGGAAGCTGGGCTCAGAGGTCTCACAGTCAGCAGACCGCAGAGCCCAGCAAGATTGTAAATGCACACTGCTAGGGTTTAAGTCACCCATTGCTGTACCTTGTGGCCACTG
Source organism: Aplodontia rufa (assembly GCA_004027875.1). Classification (NCBI taxonomy): domain Eukaryota; kingdom Metazoa; phylum Chordata; class Mammalia; order Rodentia; family Aplodontiidae; genus Aplodontia; species Aplodontia rufa. The sequence continues at coordinate 62,996 of PVKS010003280.1, read as the reverse complement.
TTGCTGCAATGTATGTGTTAACCAAATTGTGTCCTTACTCCTAAATAATGCCTGGCAGGAGATCTGTTGTAGAGAATATGTGGGGATGACTTGGCTATTGATAGACTTCTAAATTCATTGGAGGTTTTTTTTTTTTTTTTAGGACATCAGGTTTTTATTAACTACAGGCTATCAAATATATTTGTTCCCAAAGATTAAATAATAAGCCAAATGTAACATTAAAAGTTGATAGTTCTTTGGGGGAAGCTAAAATAATTCCTTTAGGTTCTGCATAGCCCTGGGGTTTTGTGGAAAACGATGTTGAAATGACACCTGGGTTGATTGGAAGGCACTGGTCGCCCACACCAGGGAACACAGAATAAAAGTTTTGTAACACTCTTCAGAGGCCTGGTTCTCCTCCTCCAAGATGCCATTGGGTGAGTCCCTGAAACACAGACAGCGAGGGAGCTGGAAGGGACATATGCAAGGTATTGACCGTTCACCCACAGCTCTTGGGGGTTTCCAGGATGTAGGAGAAGTAGGTGTCGAAGGACTTTGCAGTATACCACATAGGGATGTCAGCACATCAGGTGCTGACGGTGGCCTTTGGAAGTTCTTTGTTGATGAGTCTGCAGCGCTGCCTGAGTATCAGCCATACCCAGGATCGGAGACTCCTGGGTCCCATTTGCAAAGTATAATTTATAGAGAGTAAAGGGAGGTCACTGAAATACACTGTAGCCCCATCACGCCGCCTTACCTTCTGGAAACGATACTCAGGCTGGTTATTTTCCAGCTTGGGTCCCCGCCTCTCCTGTGTCTTAACTAAGGGAGCCCTCCTCTGCCCGCCTTGGATTACTGAACTGCTCATGTGCCACATGTTTCATGATAGGTGATTCATGACAAAAGGCAGACAGAATGAGTTAGAAAACTTGATCGTGATTCATCTCTCATGGGGAAAACTCCAACATCTCAGCAGCCAGCACAATTTTAGATTTGGTAAATGAGGAATAATATTGCACATCCCCAGCGAGACCTATGGAGTCTGCATCTTTTGCCCCCCAAATTGGAGAGAACAGGTGCCTGTTGGCTTCAGCACTGGGCAGATCTCTAATGCACGTGGTTAATAAAAAGTGGAAAATAACAGACGGTAGCTGCGCAGAGGCATCAGAGAAGGTAAGAGAGGAGGCAGCCAGGTCCATAGCCTCTGATCTGTGATCACCGTGAACAGCTGTTTGGAACACAGTCAAGTAGAAATGACTGAACATCGTTGCTAGCCACAAGAATCGCAGAGCACATTCAACTAAGCCGTTTTAGATGTTTTCATATGCTCTTCGTGGGGGGCTTACAGCTAGTGTAGATGGCACTCTAGGTGGTTAGACAGCAAGCCCCTCCCGGAAGGCTGGGGTGTGACTCGGTGTTTGCTCTGCAGGATGCCTCGGTGGATGAGCATGGTGGGGACTGAGTCACAAGGTCAGGTGACAGTGTCTGCCAGGGTTGATGAGTCCCCAGGTGATGCCATTTCTTAATAATCTGTGGTGAGCGGCCCTGTGCGCCTCATTTAGCATCACGAAGCTGAAGAACAAGTAGGGTCTGCCCGGGGCATTTTCCCGTCATCCTAGGTTTCTCAGCCCTTATCTGCGACTATAACCCAGGGATCTGACCATCACATTGCTCCCTTGTGCTGCAGGGAAACCACTCAATTCAGATTGGCCTTGCCGGGCCCCCTCCCCCCGGGATTCTTGACTCCTTTTAATTCAGTAAATGAGTGACAATGCTGATCATCATCTTTTAATGATCCATATTGACAGGGCTGAGATTTTGAACAGGGAGTGTGCCCAGAGAGCATCATGTGCTAGCTGAAAGTGATTTATGAATGTATACGGTTCTCTTGCTGAGAGGGCTTTATTGAATACTTAAAAAAAAAAAAAAGTAATCCCAGCTTTGCAGTGTTAAAATCTAAAGGTAGGAAGGAAAGCTGGCATCCTGTTCTCCATCTGAAAAGCAGGAGTGGAAAAATCCACCTGGATCCTTAAAGGGGCAGCAAGGCTGTTTCTCTGTCACTTTTGTAGACTAGATCAACATTGGCTTCGTCTGACAGTCCCCTGTGGATGCAGCTGCTACACTAGGGCTGGTTGTCCTCTGGCCTGCGCGAGGTCATCCCCATGGTGCATCCCTGTGCTGCACTGCCTGCCCGTCCAGGTGGGTGAGGTGCCCTCTCTTCCACATGTGTGTACCTCTCTCAGGTCCTGATTACTGGGCCCATCCCCATCATTCTTCCATCAGACAGATGTCAGCTGTCATAGTTTAGCAAAATCATTCTGAGCACCAGCTCTGGCCTGGCCACTGCTGGGCACTAAGGCTCTCGTGGTGGACACAGACAACCATAGAATGTCATGCACCGTGGTGCATTCTGTGCCTGGAACATCATCTCCTGACCTTTTGTTTATTTTATTTTATTTTTTGGGGTTTTTTAAAATTAAGGAATTGAGTTGTTGTACAATCATAAATGTGTATAAAGTAACAATATGATATCCACTTGATCTTAAACCGTAGTTACCACCTCCCCTGCCCTTTTAAAAGGATCCATTCAAAATCTCTAGGACTTGGCTGTCACAGTGGGCCTGGAGGCAGGCTGGTAGTCAGGTGGTTTGCTTGCTAGGTTTGTCTTCTGTCTCAACTCACCTGAGTGCCTGGGGACAAGCCACCAGGCCACTCTGGCCCTCGATTGGTTTCCATGGCTGTCTAGGCCAGGATGGGGTCACTGCAGGGTTTTTTCCAAGTGTGAGCCAGAGACCGTCTCTGCGCAAGCTCCCTGTGGGCTTATTAAAGTGCCATTCCTGGTGTTTGTTGCCAACCTGTTGAGTCAGAGCCTCTGAGATGAGGGCCTAGAATCTATTTTTAATGTACTCCCACTTCATGCTCATGTGGGCACAGTGAATTTCGAGAACTGCTGGTTGATCACTAACGCCCAGTCCTGCTCCAGAATACTCATGGTGCTGGGGATCTGCCCCCTTTGCCCTGACCGTGGTACCCAGGCATCGGGTCCCCTGCTGTCTCCCTCTCCCTGCTCCCTGCCTGCTGCTCTTTGCTTTCTATCAGCACCCAGAGCAGGCCTTCTAAAGGGTCCCCTCTCTCCTGGCTTAGATCTCCATGCTCCCTGTGTCCCTGAGAGAGAGAGAGAGTAGGCAGGGACCTTCAGGTCCTGTCTCATCGCCTCTCATGCCACCAGCCACTTGCTTCTCCCTTTACACCAGCCTCTGTGCCAGCCCTGCACCCTCTAAGCTGCCCAGTGTTTGCCCAGAGCTGTGCGGTGCAGGGAAGCTGGGGACTGGCTCTGAAGAGCCACTATTCTCTGCCCCACTGCTCTAGCACCCATAGGGAATGAAGCTCTTAAACTCCTGGGGACAAACCTCAGCTTCTGGGTCACAGTGCGACTTTAATCCCAGGCTCCGTGTTACACAGTGACTCATGGTTGGAGTGGATCGTCAGTGTGGATCTAGAAACCTCTTTCAGAGGGAGTTTTTAGAAATGAATTGAACCCCTCTTGAGCTAGACTTTATCTTCAGCCACATGTGACCCCAGTGTCCCTGCCACCTCCCTTTTCCTCTCATGCATTCACAGGTCACCTGTTACATCTAGGCCCAGTATTCACCTGTGAGGTTGTAAATCCGATTCTTACTCTAGCTTTTGCACAGACGGACAGTGAGGTCTGCAAAGTAGCCCTCGGGCCTTTTTATTTTCTTCCTAGGAAGAGGTGCCCTGACCTGTTCAGCAGCAGCTGCCCTCCTGGGGCCTGGGTTAAGCAAACTGCACTCAGAAATGTCAACTGCAGGCTGGAGTGGTGGCTCAGTGGTTATGGTGCTTGCCTGGCATGCAGGAGGATGCAGGTTCAAACCCCATCACCACGAACACAACACAGTGTCAGAGCAATGAAAGTTGCATGAAAAACTAAATAAATTTGATTCTTTCTCTTTCTTAAAAAAAAAAAAGGAAAGAAAAAGAAATGTCAGCTGCTAGCTGGCCATCCTGAAGGTGTCCAGGCAAGGTGAGCTCATGAGTGGAAGTCACAGGGTCTTTGAGATCAGATGTGTGGTCAGTGCCTTGAGCTAGCATTTGGTTCTCAAGAGGACAGGCTGCCTAGCAATGTCATAACCCCAGAAAGACCACTTGGAATCCCACTGGGTCCCCTCCTCCCATTGGAGATGCTTGGCATCTGTCACCTTTGTGATACCTGTGATGGCCACACTGACCACACCTGTACTGAGAGGCCGTAAGGCAGGGCAGCATGGGAGATGAAGGTGGGTGAGGTGCTCCTGTTGTATAACTGCCTGTAGCTAGTTAGGGTGAGAGGGCGGGGCAGGGGATGGTTTGAATGGGAGGATGGGGCACCTGGCCTGAGCCTTAGAGATAAGTTGAGATTTGTCAAGCAGAGACAGGGAAAGGTGTTCCTGGTCAGCGGGAAAGTGTCAGCAGAAGTGTAGAGGATGAGAGGTGCTGTGAGGCCATAGCTTTGGGCTGAGGCTGAACAGGGGCAGACAAGACTGGCCAGTCCTGCTCAGATGGTCCAGGTTAAGGAGTGTGCCCTGTCTCATAAGTGATTGGGTGTTACGGGAGGTAGTTGAGAGAGGGTGTGGGTCTTGGTGGGTGGCTGTGTTTCCTGATCCCCTAGGAACCGCTGTATTATAGAATCATGAGAATGCGTAAAATGTTCTAGAAGGAGTGCTGCCCAGGAATGAACTTGACTGTCCAGTTGTAGCCTCCAGGCACCGTTCCTCTGGTTACACAGCCTCAGGTCATCTGCGGGTCTTACCTACTGCCAGGGCCTCCTGTCCTACTACCCAGACCCACTTCTCTGACCTTGCTGGGGCTTGGAGGGAAAGCAAGGTAGCTGCTGGCTCTAGCACTTGCTGCCCAGCCTTCATGGACTCCAGCCAACAGGAAATGGAGTGGGCAGTGTCCCAGCCTGATTCACCGAGCCGTGGGTCTCCCTGCGCCTCTGCAAGTGCATTCAGGCTACTCCTGGCCTAAAAACAATCCTCCTAGACCTACATCCACAGTTGAGAATCCAGGGCATGTGTTCGCTGGCCAGCTCCCCCAGCAGCGGCCGTAATGGGCAGGAAAAAGGGTCAGTGCTGGGAGCCGAAGTGACCGCCCCCGTGTGGTCATTTGCTTTGCAATCGACATGCTTGGCAGGACAGGTGACTGCTGCAGTGCTGGCTGGACAGATGGGACAGACGGCTGCATGTCCCAGAGGTCACAGGGGCTTATGTTCCCTCTGTCTTCTTTCTCCCTTCTCATTGCCAAGGGGAAGCTTTTCCACAAACTCTTTTCTGGGGAACCTGGCCCTGGCAGAGACAACCCAGGACCACACCGTGCCAAAGACGGAGCACCCCAGGCAGTTTGCCTCCCTGTGAAGAGCTGCCTCCCTCTGCGGGGCTCCAAACCCTGACTGTGGCCCTGGGAGCAGAGTGCAGCTGCCGCCACCCATCTGTACCATTTTCAGGTCACCAAACGGAGGCTAGAGACAGGAAGCAACTGGCTCAAGGTCACACAGGGGAACCATGGCTGAGGGGGACATCCCATCGATCTGAAGCTGGTCATGATCTTCGAGGCTGGCTGGGGCCCAGTGCTGGCACAAGGCCACCTGGAAATGGACAGTTGGTACTCACGCTGCCCTGCTGCCAGTGGGCATGGAGGATGTGGCTTTCTCCTTGTTCCTTTGCCTTTCTTCCTGGAAGGCAGACCCAGAGCCAGCGACTGGGCATGACCCCTAGCTCCCTGGCCCTTGTTTGCTCCTTGGCTTCTGAAGCACATGTGGATGCTTAAGGAAGTGGGGAAAGGAATAATGTAGTGGGTTAGCAGAGCCGAGCGGTGGTTGCCAGGGTCTGGGCGTGCCTGGGAAGAGATGTGCTTGTGTCCTCTGGACCTCTGAGGGTCCTGGTCTGCATCATTGGGTCCTGGGGAAGCCTCTCCCCTGGGTGCTCTGAGCCCGTAGTGCATACCCTGAGGTTAGCCCAGATCACCTCTCAGCATCACCGTGGGTGGCTGGTCTCCTGTCAACTGTAGGTCCCTCTCCTCGCTGTTAGTGACCAGAGAGGGACTGCTCCAGGCTCAGCCGTGGTGAACTCCCCAACTGCTTCGTGCCTCTTCAAGTAGCCTCTCCTGAACAGGGGAGTCGCACTGACTGTTCTACGGCTGACTTCAAAACGCTAAAACCTTCGGGACTTTATTGAGCTCATCTGTAAGAGCGGTTCCTGCTCATAAAGGTGCATCTACCACAGCCTGAGGAACAGGAAGGAATTTGTTTGCAAACTTTCCCAAGTTATTAGCTCCAAACTTGGTGTATCTGTGGATTAGGTTATGACCTTGGTGTATCTGTGGATTAGGTTATGACCTTGGTGTATGTGTGGATTAGGTTATGACCTTGGTGTATCTGTGGATTAGGTTATGACCTTGGTGTATCTGTGGATTAGGTTATGACCTTGGTGTATCTGTGGATTAGGTTATGACCTTGGTGTATCTGTGGATTAGGTTATGGCCTTGGTGTTATCTGTGGATTAGGTTATGATCTTGGGAGGTGCATTGCTTATTGCCCTTTTTGGAGTGAAATAATTTATCTGCTGACAAATTTCATAGTTTTTGTCACTTTATGGACTCATTTTGAGAGCAGAGCTATATAATTCATGGGCTAGGTATCCACCGGGATGATGGGTGATGAGACGGTTTGGAAATGCATGGTACTGTGCAGATATTTGAGGTGATTTTGATTAAGCCATATTGAGCGGGTGACCTCACCTCCTTCTGTTCAGGAGGGGCAAGGACCTAGTGCCTCCCACAGTCTCCTGCACTTGGCTCACTGACACTGTGTGCATAAATTCCCACTGTTGGAGTGGCAGTTTGTCAACAAGATTCTGATTGCTGTCACAGCTGCTTCCAGGGCCATGCACCTGTTCTTTGAAACTGTTCTCAGAGTCAGACTGTGGAGACTTGGACACATCTGGATTTAAGTTCAAGCTCAACCTCTCACTTACTGTTTGGTTCTTGAACATTTTATTTTAGCCTTTATGAGCCCTGTTTTATCTTCTGAAAAGTGGGCATAATAATAGCTATCAGTGTTAATCCTAGCTTTTATCCCCTGGGTACTTCCGGTGGGCGAAAACCCTACTGAAAAGAGAAATTTCCAGGCCCTATTTCAGTGAATCTGTACAACAGCTCCATAAAAGAGTAACTTTTGTTATTATTCCTGCTTTACATATGAAGAACCTAAAGCTTAGAGAATATTTATTGCTCTGAAATAGAGGCTTCAAACACTAGGAATCGTTCATTCTGCTCAGTAAGGTGGTTCTTTCTGGGGTCTCACGTGAGGTCATAGGCAGACTGTGGCTGGGGCTGGAATGATAGGGAAGACCTCACTGTCATGTTTCATACCCAGGCTGGGAGGAGGCTCAGCTGAGACCTGTCCCTCACTCTGTATGGACGCTTCCCAGCGGTACCCCCGGCATGGAAGCAGGCAGGACAGCTGCACACCCCAGCCCACATGTGGCTCAGGGTTCAAATGAATGTGTGTCAGGACCGAACTATCCCTGGCCTTTTACAACCGAGCCTTGCACTCCCACCGTGCCACCTCGGGCATGTGGTTAGAAGCAAGTGACAAAGAGCAGCTCACATTGGGGGGCAGGGACACTTGGACACCAACCAAATCTTTTCATGGGCACAATGAAGAATTTGCAGCCTGTTTTAAGCCACCACGGAGAGTTTAGGTGACTTGCACGGGCAGACTGCGGAACCAAAGCTCTGTGATCTCCTCCCCCTTTGACCCATTGGCAGGCCTTTTCCCTGGAGAAGGAAGCAGAGCTGGGTGAGGGTGCAGGTGTTGCTGCTCTGGCTTGGAGGGGCACTGGTGCCCGCCTCCAGTGCACCCCATGACGCATTTGTACTTCCTGGGGTCCTAACACTTTTGCCTTCATGGGCACTTTCCTCCATTAAGAAAAAAGAATTGGAGAATGACGTCTTTTGACACAAGTTGAAATAAAGATGAGTATGGCAGTGTGATATTTTTAATTTTTTTTCTATCCCAAAGTTCATTACTTTTCTTTTAATTATAAAGCAAACTGAAACATGTTCACAGGCTCCATGCACTGTGCCTGCCACATCTAGTGGAGCAGTCAGGCCTGCCTTCCCTCCCTCTGCAGCCCTGTCTTCTTCCCCTGTTCCTGCTCATTCCTCTCTCCGGGTCCCATCTGTAGGCTATGCCTCTCCTCCTGACTGCCAGCTCCCAGGATCCTCTCTGTTCCCTGAGCAAGCCCTATGACGACTCCTGTGACATGCATCTCCTCTCATGTCCTCCAGCGGGAATGGACCTCCTTATCTGAAGGCACAGCTTTCCTGGAAGCCCACAGAGCCTCACCCCCACTGGCTTGTGCCTTGTCTCTGAGTGCAGAGCGCTGGCAGATCCTTTCTCCCGTTGCCCTGAAAGCTGTGGGCCATGGTGGTAGCATGGAAATGCTGCTCCTGAGGCACCCCATCTTGGTCCCCAGCCAGGTTGTCACCAGACGCTTATCCAGATGGGGAGCAATATTTGTTGAGCAGCTATTGTGTGCCAAGCCCAGGGCTAGGTGTTTCACAAGGACCACCTGGTTTCTGTCCTCATAGAACTTAGTGGGACAGAAAGACCCCAAAAATCATTAAGCAAATGATTATAGGCAGTAGAAAGTTTTGGATAAGGAATTGGCTTTTCATGAAAACCAAACCAGGAAGTACTGTCTGTCTGCAGTGGAAAGTCATCACAGGGAGACTGGGACCCTTTCCTCTCTGGAGCCCCAGATCTTGCCATCTGAGACCTTCTCTTCCCTCACCCCACCCCAACTTTGACTTCCTCTTCTTTGCTCCTCTGGGCACATGGTAAAATAATGGTCACCCCAAAATGGCCACTTTTAACCCTTTGTCTTCCTGACCTCACAACTCCCCTCAATTCCCAGGAGATAGTCTCAGTGGCCTGTGTGGGCGAGACACCTCTGCTCTGTGGCTCTTGTGATAGGGGAGCTGCCTCCTGGGGCTGTGGTCAGGACAGGGTCGCCGGGGTAGGGCATGCCTGAGACCTGCCTTACTGGGTGGCTTGCCAGCCTGTGGGTGTGGGTAGAGGAGGGCATTTGTTTAAATGAGGAACTGGCATAAGAGTTCTCAGTTTTAATCTTCCCTCTGTTTCACTCTCACATGATAAATAATTTTTAAAACTGTAATATTAGTATTTGTTTAAAGTGATTATTTTAATTAATTAAAGATAATTAATCAAAGAGCACTGTCCTGAGTTTTCTCATTTTACTGCAGCTGAGACTTTGGTCACAGACCTGCAAATGGTCTGTGGCTCACTCTGGGGACCCACGATGCTGGAGGTCACTTAACAATAATAATAGAATATGGACAAAAAGAAGAGCTGACCTGGGCCGCAGCCACCCCAGGTCGGGTGCAGGGAAGCGACATGATCTGGTCTGCAATTAGAAAGATAGCCCTTTGGCAGTGTAGAGTTGGAGCTAACATTTGCAAATGAGAAATTCATGCTGGCAAGCACTTTAAATACAGCAAAGGGTTAGCCCTTTGCTAACCCTTTGTTTGAGTGCAGACGGACTCAAACTGACTGCTTTCTGAAGACGTCCCCCAGGCTGCAGGTCCCACCCCCAGTGGAGCCCTGTGCATTCCTCACCTCTGAGTCTGAAGGTACCAGTGTGGGTGGCCATGAGAATGACCTTGACTTTGAGCGCTGATTCTCTCCTTAGAGAAAACCACTGGCTTTCCGTTTCTGAAGAGAGAGGGACGGTGAGAGAGAGAATCAATTTTATTTAGTTTTTCATGTGACTTTCATTGCTCTGACACTTCATCGTGTGTGAGGTGCTGGGGTTCAAACCCGCGTCCTCACGCATGCCAGGCAAGCACCGTAACCACTGAGCCACCGCTCCAGCCCCAACCACTGGCTTTTAAAATAACTTCTGCCTTCTCTCCATGAGAGTCCTAGATTCACAAAATGAATTTTGTTTATAAAGCCTTTTCGCGACATAGCCGAATTTAGCAACTCTGTAAGGTAGGTGGGCAGGACCTAGTGGCCGGAATGAGGAGAAAGGCTCAGACTGCATGGGGAGTGTGCCCAGGTCACACAGTTTCTAAGGGATGGAGCAGGAATGTGGGCTGGTGCTTCTCACTGCCAGGCTGCCGCTGACAGCAGCGTAGATGGTGCATGCCCCTCCTGTGGGGCACTCAGTGTGCCTGCAGGTGGGAGACTTGTGACGCTGTTGTCATGTGTCCCAGCTGGGTTGAGTTTTCAAGGGTTGCTCTAACAGCACCACCGGCCAGGTGGCTTAAAACAGAAATCTATCGCCTCACGGTCCTGGAGATCAGAAGTCCAAAACCACCATGTGGGGAGAGATGCTCCCTGCAGGTGTCGGGGGAGGAGCCTCCTCACCTCTTCCTGGTTCCTGGCAGTGGCAGCGGTCCTTGGCTGGTGGCTGCATCACCCCAGGGCCAGCCTCCTTCACCTGTGCTGCTCTGGGAGTGTCTGTGCCAGCAAACCTTCTGCTTTCTCCTAAGAAGACACCAGTCATTGGATGTAGGTCCCACCCCAATCCAGGATGACCTCATTTACATCTGCAAAGACGCTCTGTCCGTTAGGGCCGCAGGTGCCAGTATCGAGGACTTGAGCATATCTCTTGGAGGGGTGGGGGGACGCTGTTCAACTTGTTACATGGAGAGGCTACTGGAGCGGGCTAGTGGACCCTCTGCCAGAAGGTTCTGAGTGAGCAGCGCTGTCCTACTCAGAGGTGGCTCACTTCCCCAGCTCAGGTCTCCTTAGTTCAAGCTTTGGTGGGGCCCTGTGTCCTTCAGTCCTCTGCCATCATGGGCGTGGAGTCTGCTGCTGCCGGTTTGGAGCCCATGGGGACAGGCTGTGCCGCTTTGGCATCTGCTTGGGATGCTGCCAGTGTCTGGGCACAGTGAGTGGGTGGCAGCTTGGACACAATGTGTACACTGAGAAACGGGGTTGTTCCTGCTGCGTATGTCCCCTCCTTAGGGCCCCTGGCAGCTTCTGGTGTGGTCAAGTCTAGGGTGGCGTGGACTTCAGGTAGCCTAGGGGCAGCTATGTCTGGGGGTGCATCCAGGAGCTCAGGCAACCTAGCTCATCAGCTTCTTTTTCTCTACCAGGGGACAAGCGTCACTAGAGCAGAGCCATCTGGCTGTCTGTTTCCCTCCAGCTCAGTTTCAAGCACATGGGCGTTGCCCTGTGTGTGCAGCCTGGGGACTCTGTGAGAGCCCCTTGGGTGAGTCTTTTCACTCCCTGCATACACTGCAGGGCTGTGTGGGACTCAGTGAGATGTCACCTATCACTCAACAAATGCCAGCTGCCCACGATATAATCTGGGAGGTGCTTGGCCCAGGGTCAGAGTCCAGGATGGCACCTCCCTCTGTCTGCCGCAGGGATGGTGGCCATATGTCCTTTCTGGGAGCTGCTGGTAGGGACAGGTGGTGGGTCTGGACAAGGAGGTGTCCCTCAGGAACCGTGTTGCCCTTGTAAGCACCTGAGGCAGAGGTGAGGTGGCCCATGTGATGGATGGGGAAGTCTTCTCACCATAGGACCCCAGAGAGAGGGAATGGCAACCCTCTGGAATTTTGTAGGGGGCCTTCTTCCAACGACTAGAGGAAGACCCAGAGGGTTGTGTAAAAGCAGTAAGGAAGGCAGAAGGAATCTGTCCCATGGGTAGCTCAGGAGGCTGCTTGAGACGGCCAGGTGTGGTGGAAGGGAATCCACAGTTGTTGGAGAGGAGCCTGAGGCAACCTGGCTAAAAATATTGACTCTCTGGCTCTTCAGGAAAAGTTTTCTGCGAAGTGGAATCCAGGGTGGCATGGGCCAGCTAACGCTACTGTTCTGAGGGCTCGCATCTGTCCTCACTGTGTGTGACCCTCATTCCCAGAGCCACCTGAATGCCACCGAGGGCAGTGCCTCCTTATGAAAGACCACAGGATTACTGCCAGCAGACTGCAGAGTGCCAGGAGGATAGTAGGTGCTCAGTTAGCAAGAAAATAGGACCCGGTGCCCAGGACAGCTTGCTCAGCATTGGAGTTCTCGACCCGGCTCTTCCTCCTGGCTATGCTTTCAGATGCTGGTGTTGGGCCCCTCATGGGTTCTGCTGCAGCAGTCCTGAGGTGGCGTCTGGTTCCCTCCGATGCTGCACCTAGAGTTGGGTTCCCCTCGAGGTCGCATGGACACTGATCCCGCTGTGCTGGGTCTATTTCGTCATTCACAAACAGCCCAAGGCTCAGCCTTGCAGAGAGGACTAGACAATGGTTCCAGTGAGTGCCGGGCACAGACACCTGCGCACTGGTGAATCCAGGTGGCATGCTGATTCTGCCCTGTTTGATGGAAAGCTTCCTCTTGCGCTCAGGGAAGTCAGCAGATTCCCGGGAGAGGAGCACGGCGAGCAGATCGGTGTGCGTGAGCTGGGTTAGCCCTGAGCCAGGGGTTAAGGTGCGCTCTTCAGGTCCGGTGAGATGTCTAAAGTGTTTGAAGGAGTGTGTCTTCTTGCTGTAATTTCCTTTTAGTGAAAAGTTCCATTTTGTCAGAAATTTGGCCTCTGCTTGAGGAAGAGCCGGTGCAGCTGGCGTTAACAAGCTCGCGTTGAACCACACTCCGTGCCGCGTCTGTGCATGGGCTTGGGGACCCCTAAATGGGTTCTGCAAATTAGACACAGTCATGCCCTGTTGGAGCCCAGCGTGTTTCGGGTTCCCCCCTTCCCCAGCGCCTTAACCGGAGCAGCCTGCCTTGCAGGGCAAGGGGGAGGCAGGAAGAGGTTCAGGCTTCAGCCCAGGCAGAAGAGCAGGGTGCACAGGGGACCCTGGCAACCGCTGAGCTCATCCGAACATTTTTTTTCCTTGTTCCCAGTCAACTGAGAAAGACGCTTTGGAAGGAGGCCAGTGACCTTCTGCAGGTGCAGGGCTCTGGGTCTATAGATTGTTCGGTTTTTACAGAAAGCAAAGTCCCTAAGGCCATGCCTAAGAGAACAAGCTTCCCCGCAAGTTGACCCACTTCTCTTTGTACATGGCAGAGCTTTAGAGATGCAACCGAGGTGCCTGCCAGCCTCACAGCAACCTCAGATGGCGTGGGGTGGTGTGTGGGGGAAGCAGAGATGTGGTTACAGGGAAGCGTGGCGTGCGGAGACCACAGGTCCTCTGCTGCAGCAGGGTTTCTCTGTGGGCTTGCCAGCACATGCGGGGGGCAGGGGCAGTGCCGTTCAGTGGGTGTTCACACCTGCTGTGTGTCTGCAGAGCACCCACCTCTGCCAGTGCTGGCAGGGACTGGTTCCAAATGCTATATGAGAGGTAAGAGCAGGAAGCGCGGAGCCCATAGTGAGAGGTGTCCTGGGGAGGGGCCCTCTGAGCTGCTCTTGAAGGAGGAGCAGCAATGAGCACCGAGAAGAAGGGCTAGAGGCAGCGAGAGCACTTCGAATCCTGGGAGGAGAGCGCTAGGCAGGGCCTGCTGGGCTTGGCGCCAGCCAGAGGAAGGGTGGAAGTCAGATCTGGGGACAAGACAAACACATTTCTGTGCAGGCTGACTTGGTGCTGGGACCCCAGTCTAGCTCAGTGTCCAAAGAGCACGTTCAGCAAAGCATGTCTGGTGCATGTACGTGTTATGTGTGCATGTGTGTGTGCATGCCTGGCAGGTGCATGTGCGTGGATGTATTGCACATGCTTGGTGCATGTGTGTACATGTGTATGTGCACATGTTTGGTGCATGTGTACATGTGTGTGCACTCGTGTGTGTGTGTGTGTATGCATCATGCTTGGTGCATGTGTGTCCACATGCACACACTTTAGGAGATGGAGGCTGTAGAATGAGGCCAGTCAAAATCTAGGCATCGGGACAGTCAAGTCATCTGTGCCTTCTAAGGTGGTTCCTGATACATAGTAATTCCAAGTCCCAAGGGTCAGCCCCCTGCAGCATCGGGGTTACTACACCTCATGATTCTTCCACAGAGTGGGAATTTCACCAGTGATCTAGAACTCTCCCAGGTGCTGTCAGGAGCTTGCAGAGCCTCTGATCTTCCTGGCAGAGTTTTCTGGCACCTTCTCTCACTGCTCCAGACCTTCAGAACTTCTCTGAGATCAGTTCCTCCTTCCTTTGATCAGCAGGGTGTGCTGATCCACTGGAACTGTTTCCTGCTTCAGCACCTCCAACCCTTTCCCTCATCTCAGGTGCTCTCACTCCAGCCGTTGCTCCCGCCTCTGGGCTCCAGGAGCACACAGTGCCTGTCCATCATGGTATCCACCTCGAAGTGACTTTTCCTTGCCAGATTCCTCATAGACTACACTGTGCCTTATGCACCTGTGGAATCCTCAACACCTAGTATGGTACCCAGCCCCGTTGGCACCTGGTGAAATGCTTGTTAGATAAATCATTGATTCATTGAGAAAGCCCAAGCTCCGGGAGGCTGAGAAACATTCCTGAGGTCACACTGCCAGGAAGTGGCAGTCGGGCTTTCAGCCCAGTCTTTTGTATGGCTGCACACCTGCATGAACCTCCCTGCAGCTCCAATCTCTTCCTCTGATAGAAGCACTTTCTTCTATCAAAAGTGGGCCAAAGTGGGAATGGGGCCCAGAGGCCAGTCTTCTAGCATGAGGGCACTGCAGTGAGCCAGGCAGCATGTCAGGGACTTAGTGTGCAAGGCTTCTTTGGGAAACTGAGGCAGGAGCCCAGAAATAGAGATTGAGCTGGCCCAGCTAAGGAAGGGATGTGTGCAAACATCCTGCCCACCCCCACCCTGGTGCCCAAGGAGACTGATCTGTGGTATCTTTTTTGCAGTCCACTTCTGGGGATGGGACAAGGCACCTGCTGTCCTATCTGGCTCAGAATGATGTTTGGACTTTTGTGAAAAGCAGAGCCAAGCCAGGGGCTGCACCACACCCTTCTGAACCCTAGAGACCGTTCCCCAAGAGCAGAAATAGAAACCGCTGCCAGCTCTGCCTTCTCTCAGTACAGTAGCAACTTGGATCCTGCTTGCACTAGGTTGAGGCAAGTGCCCAGGCTCCCAAAAGGTGGATGCACTTATTCCCCATTTGTAAAAAAGAAAAAATAGCCGTTTGCAATTTTGATCTGGTAGAGATCTTAGGCAGATAGGTAGAGCCCACTATAGTTTGCAGACAGTGCCGAGGGCAGGGTCTCCTAGGCCTCTCTGCGAACCTTCTTCTCTTCAGCCTTCCTTCTTCATCCTCCAGGCCATTCCTTGCTCCCAGAGGAAGCTCCCTTGCCCCATTTAGCCGACACTAAAGTAGTACCTTGCAGTTATTTATTTAGAGGCAAGATCTCATGTTGCTCAGATTAGCCTCCAACTCCTCGGCTCAGATGCTCCTCTTGCCTCAGCCTCCCAAGTAGCTGGGACTGCAGGCCTGCACCACTGTATTCTCCTTCCTTCAAATAGCTCTGCCTGGCATTTAATTTATTTAATATTTAAAATTCTGTTTTGATTAACACATAGACATTGTAACAAATCAAATTGCAGAGGCCGGCTTGTGATAAGTCCTAATGGATACGGTATACTTAGGATTAATTCATTTAATCCTCACTATGACCCCGTCCTCATTCAGCACAGCCAGGAATCACATCCCGATAGTGGGTGGATCCCTTTTGGCCCCCAGTTTTCTAATATGAAAGAGTACGATCTGGCACCCATGCTGCTTGCTGCTCCTCCACCGAGTCTTACCTGTGTTTAGAAAGTGCTTCTATCAGATACTGTTATATCTTGAAACACGCTTCTTTCGCCACCTTCCCTTCCCGGTGCTGCTAGCTCCTTGTTTTGGAAGATAAGGTTGCCGCTGCCCTGCTGTCTCCCCTCCCTTTCTTCTCAGCTTCCAGTCATTCTACTGTGTGAGGGTTGAGGTTACATAGGGGTCAGTAACATTTGCACCCGGTCCTGAATTCTCTACTATATGTGTTGTCTGCAGCTAGACTCTGGAACGTGAAGACGGCAGGTCACATCGACATTGAGATCATTGCCATAACAGAAGAATCTAGTGCTGGTTTAAGCCACATGCTGGATGGCAGGTCCTTCTCCAGAAATCAGCACCAGAACTCTTGGATCCCTCAAACCTGAATGCCCTGGAACATTCTCTTTGCCTACACTCTCTCAGTGGCTTAATATCATACCTAGTCTGCTTCAGCCTCGGAGGGTGACTTTCTGTGGAGGATATTCCCTGGGGTGTCTAGTTGCCTTTCTGGTTTTCTTCTGATGTCACCTGCCTTTTTCTTTCCACCTGTCCCGCAGAGCCCTGTGAGCTTGCTCCCTCTTAGGATCCATTCTCTTCCTCCACCAGGTGTTCTGCCTCCCTCCACTCCCAGCCCCCTGGCCAGGGGTCACCTCAGGGTCCCTTTCCTTGCTTCCCGGGATGAGGGATGGGGTCTTGTTGCTGCATGGACTCTCTAAGGACCATGAGCCCTCTGAACAGCCCCTATGTTATGCACATAGTGCAGGTAGATTTCCAGGTTCACAATAACTTGCTTCAGAAACATGAAAATACAGGAGCTTTCCTTGTGCTGAGAGGAGCTCCGCTTCTTGGTTCCTTGTAGATCTCCTATGTTCCGTTTTTCGGGATCTCTCTTCCTGCCTCACATGCTTATGCTGCCCGGGAATAGTCTTCAGGGGCCTTCATCTCTTCGTTGTCTGGATACAGTGGACCCTTTACTCTGAGAAACTGTCCGGTAGATCCTCATGTATTTGATGTTTCTTAAACCTCCTTTCCCCCATTCTCCGTTTCTGAACCTAACTAACCCTTCCGGGGTGGATCTGTTTTCTTCTATGTACAGTTTCCTCATATTTTCTCATTTTCTCACCATTTTGCTTCTCATTCCGTATTTTACTGACTTCCGTTTCAGTCTCTCCTTTTTTTCTCTTTAGCACAATGTTGGCGCTGATGTTTCTAATTTCTGAGGGTTCTGTCTTGTTCCCTGATCATCTCTTTTCCTAGAATCTATTTTTGTTTTATGGCTACAAATATACTTCGTAGTGAAATATTAATTAGTGTTTTGTTTGCTTTGATCTCTGGATTATTTCTGTCTCCTCAGAGGTCAGTTTTTGTGTTTAGTTTAATCTTTTTTCTTCATGCTCTTTATGACCTCTTGTACCTATGCATCAAAGGCTGGAAAAAGTCTAGCAACTGTTGAGCTTCTTCTTTGGCCAATAAATACAGTTGGCCTCTGTTTCCATAGATTCTGCTTCCATGATCCAACCAGCTGTGGACTGGGTATTCCATAGTGGGTCCTAGGATGGCTGGGTCCACAGTGAACATTATTCCCTAAGCAATGCAGTACAGCAATGATAAATATAGCATTTATGGCATATTAGGTGTTATAAATAATCTAGAGTTGATTTAAAGCGTAAGGGTAGATGTGTATAGGTTCAAAGTAAATATTATATATACCATTTTGTGTAGGGGATTTTGAGCATCTGTTTTAGTCAGCTTTGCTGCAGCCAAAAGAACTGAGAAAAGCAATGTAGAGGAGGAGGAGTTAATAGCATCACAGTTTCAGAGATGTCAATCCATAGATGGCCAACGCCACTACTCTGATCCCCAGGTGAGACAGAACACCACAGTGGAAGGATGTGGAGGAGGAAATCAGCTCAGGACATGGCCATCAGGAAGCAGAGCTCTGTCTGCTAACCAGGAACAAAATATATACCCCAAAGTCACCCCCCAGTGACCCACCTCCTCCGGCCATACCCCACCTGCCTGCTGTTACCACCCAGTTAATCCATTCAAGTGGATTAGTGTGCCAGTCAGGTTAAAGCTCTCATAACTTGGTCATTCACCTCAAACTTCCTTGTATTGTCTCACTTATGAGCTTGTGGGGGCCCCTCATATCTAAACCATAATAGCATCCATGGGTTTAGATATCTAGATGCAGAGATCCTGAACCGGTTCCCCATGGATACCAAGTGGGAGGTCTATAAACAGACTCAGAAAGATTGGGTTATCGACCAAGATCACAGAGGTGGAAATGTGTAGCTGGTAATCAGACCTTCTCATTTCTACTCTGCTTCTCTTCTCCCCTTGATGTGTATCAGGTAGATTTTAGGTCCCAAATTCATCATCCCCAGCCCCTGTCTTCACTGCCCTAGCAGGAGGTGGGCCAGAGCTCTAAGGAGTCTCCTCAGCCATGGAGCCCCCTCCTGAGATTTTGTTTTCTTCTCACTGGCCCAATGTCCTTTGCTAAAGGCAAGGTCTCCAAATCCACTCAGGTGTCCCACGGTCACCACTAAAAGCTTGGACTTTTCTCTCTGACACCAGGACACTCTGTACTATGTGATGCCACATGGAACCTCAGTGTGCCTGCTGGTTGCCCGTGGGGCATCACCCGCTGGAAGTGCTCCTAGGACCCAGGGCTTGCTTAGAAGGACAGCCCAACCTATGCTGGGAAGAATGCCAAGGTGTTTATGATGGCAGACAGCATGCCCGTCTTAGTCCACGTAGACTGCTGTAACAAAATACCTAGGGGATAGGGGGCTTATCAACAGCAGATAACTCTCACAGTCTGGAGGCTGGAAGGTCAAGATCAAGGCGTCAGCACAGTTGGGGTCTGGTGAGGACCTGTTTCCTGATTTCACAGACAGCAACTTCTAGCCAGGTCCTCAAATGGTGGCGGGGGTGGGATCTTCCTGAGGTCTCTTACAAGAAGGGCACTAATCACATTCATGAGGGCTCCCCCTTCATGACTCAGTTGCCTCTGAGACCCCCCCATCCTGACACCATTGTTTTGGGCTATGGATTCCAACATATGGAAAATCAAGGGACCCAAACATTTAGCCCACAGTTGTGGGAGATTGGGAAATGTGGCCTGACTGTTAAAGCCTTGGGCACATTGGCACATTTGACACCCACGTCAGCTACTTTTTCCTTTAGAGTATTCTGGCTTACAGAGAGGAAACCATAAAATCATTTAAAGGAAGTTCCTGGGAGTCCTCCAGCAGGAGAAGCTCAGCACACACAGGATCCCCGACTGAGCCATTCCTGCAGGAATGGGAAAGTCTTTATTCCTTTCTTTTTTTTTCTTCCATTTATTTAGCTAATGTATGTGAAATTTTCCTGTAAGCGTAAAACTGTGCTTAGACTCAGGGGTGAGGAGTGCAAAAGCAGTTAAGCCTTATTCTCTGCCCTCCTTGGCCCTGATGCTTAGAAGGAGATGGGCTTATAAACAGACAGAGGCCAAATGAAGCCACCAGTGACCTCCCGGCAGGTGCAGCCAGCACGCTGTGACTGCAGAGGAGGAACAAGGAACTGAGGCGGCCTGGAGCAGAGATGGCATTAGGGCTGGGCTGGGCAGCAGGAGCTGAATGTTGGGAGATGGAACCAGGGAGAGGGCAAAGCAGGGCAGAGGACACAGCAAGAGCCAGGGCCCCAGGTGCACATTGCAAGGCTCACACCCTGGGCAGCAGAGGACTTCACCACTCAGAGCTGTGGGTCACCCAATTGACAAGGGCACAGTGCCTACCTTGTGCTACCTGTGCTGGACAAGAAATGACCAGTCTAGCCAGGTGGCCAATGCCAGGCGCATAGTAAGCCTTAATCCAGGATGACTCTTAACCGTTTCTGCTAAGGCAACAATGGTTCCGGGCAGCCTCAGACTCGTTTGCAGGGCAGGGGGGGAGTTGGTTGAGTTCTGTTGCCATCAACAAATAGTTCATAGCCGAAGGGTAGAAGCACAAGCCCTGCTTTTGGGGAAACCACCTGACACAGATCCTCCCGTTAAGCAAGGTTTCTGGAGGGAAAATGTGGCCGCTTATGTGTGAAGAGGCAGACCAAAGACATCACATTTTTAGGTGCTTTTTGCTACCTATATTTTGAGTGTGTTTTCCCTGCTCTTTCTTTCCAGGAACCATTCACTGTCTTTTTATGTTCTAACCACATGCATGGGACAGGTAGGCGGCATCCAGGAATTTGCTTCTGGAGGTGTGGGTGGAGCCAAGATGCCAAGTGTGAGAACTGCGTCCACCAGAGCTGACCCAGCGATGCTGTGGGCTGCTTTGGGTGGTGGCCTCTCCTTCAGCCCTTGTGGCACTCAGACAGAATGCTGAGCCACCTTGGCGTGAGATCAGTGGGGACTGGAGGGAGGGTTCAGAGAGTGGTCAGGTTGGGAAAGCTTTAGGGTTCCATTCCTTCCCTGAGAGTCAGGGCCAGGTGACTCTGCTCCTGCCTTCGGATCCTCCCCAGGCATCACTCTGGAGCTCTCCAGGGTCCGGGGACCCACATAGGTGCCAGCCCTAGAGAGTGGAGAATACGAATGTGGAGCATAGGGGTTAATCCAGTGGACTTGTTAAGGACCCTGACACTCGCGCCACTCCCTGAACTCTAGGGAGCCACGCCTTGCTCTTCTGGAAAACAGGCACATATTCGTTTGTTCAGACAGAGCTTAAGGAGCCTTCCCAGGGTGCTGGACATTGTTCTCAGCACTGGGACTGCAGGGACAGGCAAGATCGTCCACAGGTAGCTCATCTTCAAAGTGGAAGGAGAGGTGAAAATGTCACCTGCTTCCAGTGAGCAGCACTTTGAAGAGCATGAAGTCAGGATGTAGATGGAGAGAGAGAGGAATGGGGGCCTTTGCAGGAAAACTTTGCCCAGGAGATGAAATCTGAATGCTGATGAAGGGGAACTGTGGCCAAGCTGGGGCAGAGTGTTTCAGCCTAGGATGCAGCAAGGGCAGAGGCCCCAGGGTGGTGTTTTTCAAAGATGAACAGGGGTGCAGTGGGGCTGATAGAAGAGTGGCTGAGTGGGAGAGGAGGAGGGGTCTGGGTGGACAGGCAGGGGTGGCTTCATGCAGACTTTTCCAGTGATGGTGGCTTATAGCAAAGTCCTTTTCCCCACCGTATTAGTTCTGGTCAAATACGGGATCGAAATTGTAAGCCCGACTCTTCTCTGCACACCACTAGCAATTTCTTTAAAAAGTTCTCGTTCAGGAGTTCAGAAGCATGCTCTTTCCATCCTGGACACGAGAGCAGTAAGAGGGATTCGTAGGCAAAGATGAGATTCTGTATCTCAGAAGATGGTGGAACCCACCCAGTTGTCTGGTTGTGTCGAAAAATGTCACATTAAAATGCAGATGCTCCTGAGCACGTGAAATGTTGATGGGTGCTACCCGCCACAGAGAAACATGTATGAATACAGGCTGTTGATCCACAGCTAGCAGGGCCAAGGCATTTGCTCAGCAAGACCTGAGCACCAGGAAAGCCGGGCCCTCAGTGCACATCGCGTCTCCCCAGGGGCACTTAGGAGTGGGGACACTCTTGAGATGGAGAGGGGGAGCCCACTTCTTCATAGGACTGCCTGGCCACCTCCCTTCCATATTCTGTTGGGAACTTTCAGTATGGACCTCGGGGACAAAAAGCAGAGGCTGTGGCACCTCCGTGTTGACAAGAGAAAGGGGTCTTCGTTCCCTTGTCCCCTCTTCAGCTTCTATTTCTGAACTGAACAAGGACTCCAAGTTGAATCCATGAGAGCCATTATCCTCTTCCTTGTGGGATTCTGGGGGGACGTGGAACACATGTAAGAGTGGCAGGGAGAGGGAGGGGGAAGGTGAGCAGCCACACCTTCTTGTTTCACCCACACAGCACTTACCGGGTGGGGATTGTATCTCATTCTGTAGCAGGGAAACTGAGTCTTGAAGCACTACGGCAAGGCCCTTCAGAGCCTGGGCTCGGCGCCAGCCTGTGTGGGTCTGCATCGCAGCTGTCACGCCTCACCAGCTGTGGGGCCAGCTGGGAGACCTGCAGGGGCCATCCTCCTCCTTGCAGCTCCGTGCCTCATTTATAAACGTGCTATAGCACTGCCTGTCCTCAGGCTTTGCCAGGATTGAGGCTTGCAGTGGATAGGAAGTGCTCAGAACATCGGGCGGGGCTGGCTGTGCTAAGCGTGTCCACCTCGCTCAGCGAGCAGGAAGCAAGAGGTTGACAAGGTCGGTGTGACCAAGTGAGATCGTCCTTGTTAGGGAAAACCAAACCTGACACCAGGAGACCCTTCAAGCCCTCTGATCTGCGAGAACTCAGAGCAGAGGGCGCAGGATCCCAGAATGAACCTTCTTCCCTAACACACACACATGCATGCACACACACAGCACACAGTGACAAACCCGGGGCACAAGTCACAGATGCAGCAAGCCGAGTCTGCTGTCCTGCTCACACAGTTCTTATTCTATTTCCTAGAGCATGATGCTCCCCACCTTGCAGATGAGAAAATGGGTGTGCATGATCTTCCCTGCTCCCCAAGAAGGCACCATCTGCCTTTTTATCAAATGTCCCTGGAAGGCCCTGCTGCTACTTAGAGAATAAAACCTCCTCTCCTTAGGGATTGCAGTCAGAAGGCCCTTCGAGCAGGGTCCCCATCACCCAGGCTGCAAACATAGCCGGCTGCCCTACAGCACAGGTCCATGTGGGTTACCTGGATGGGCAGGTGCCTTGTCCCTGGGTCTTCCGTGTAGACCGAGCTGGGGGCTGGGGCTGAGCCACTGAAGGCTCATTCGTGGCAAATCTGGCGCCCCTGACACTACTACTGGGCATCATTTTCCAAGCAGGTGGTCTCAGAAAGTTGCCCTTCTTAGCATCCAGCCCCTCCCAGAAGGGAGTTTTCCAAGACACAGGAAGCAAAATATACTGTCTCTAAGACAGGGCCCAGAAACCTGTGCAGGCTTATGCCCACCGAGAGAAGGAAGGTCTAGACCTGAGGAGGGAGGGTGGATTTTGCAGACCATGGGGGTCCAAATGTATTGATAGCTCACTCCAGGTAATGTGGGTTCTGCTGGACCCTCGTGACTGATCCGGCCCTGCCTGCTGCTGCTGGGTCAGTCTCCGAGGCCTGGGTGGTGGGCTTAGGCCAGGCACACCTTTTGGGGAGCTGGGGAAAGTCAGTCTGGCAGACAGGCTGTGGCCAGACAGGCAGCAGAAATGTGGGGTCTGTGAGGACACCAGTCAGTGGGGACATGACAGCTGACAGAGCAAGGCGACAGGGAGAGGAGGGGTGGGCACAGGCAGGACATTGGAGGCCACCAGCCAAACCCTGGACCCCAAGAGTATCTGCCACCAGGCAGCTCCATGAGCAGAATAGTCAGCATTGGGCAGGGGGAGGAGGGAGAGGAGTGACAGGCATCAAAGTCAACAGGCCCAGGGTGACCAAGCAAGTGCTTGGGACAGGAGTTCAGCCAGCAGCCTGGTCCTAAAAAGTGGGCCATGCATGTGTCCTGGAATAACCTGGGTATCCATCCTGAAATATGGCACCTGAGGTAACTGGAACCCAGGGCCCTTGGCTCTCAACCTCAGAGAGACAGCAGAGCAGCCTCTAGGCCTTGGGTTACGATTGCTTCTGATAACAGGGCCGTAGGGTCTGCAGAGAGCAGTCAGGGAGGTGGAGAGGCTGCCCGGGCTGGGAGCCTACAGCCAAGGTTCCCATCAGTTCTGGGTTCCCAGTAATCAAAGACTGACTTGGTTCCGATGACCAAAGGCCAACTGCTCCCACCAGGCTCTGGAAGAGCTGGTTAAACCAGGACTTCTTATCATGGAGGGATGTACACTTAAGTTCGCCTCCAGTGGGGCCTAGCAAAGGCCCTGGCAGTTTGGAGTAAGTATCTGTGCAGTAATTGAACGTTGACTCTAAACACTCTTTTGGGGGATGCTAGTTTAGAGAAAAGTTGCAGAAGTAGTAGGTTTTCTCACCCTGCTTCCCCCAGGTTAGCATCTTACATAATCCTGGTGCCTCTGCACACACAGGAGCCAACCATCCTGCAATCCTGTCGATGAATGCAGACCTTATTCAGATGGCACCAGTTTTCCTGCTTCAGGACCCCACTCAGAACCTGCATCGCTTAGTCTCCTCCAGACTGGGACAGGACAGTTCCTCTGGGTTTGTCTTTCATGACCTTAACATTTCGGAAGAATATCTACCAGCTATTTTACCCAATGTCCCTCCTCTTGGGTCTGTGTGATATCTCATCAGGACTGGAATGCAGTTGAGCATTTGGGGACAGAAGCCCCCAGGGGCGATGCTGGGTCCTCATGGTGTTTTATATGGGGTTTGTGCTGTCAATGGGTCTTTGCTGAGATGTTGACTTTGTTGCCTTGGTTAAAGGGGCACCCGCCAGGCTTCCCCACTGTGAAGTGCCTGTCTTCCCCTAATCGATAAATGTCTTGGAGGAGACGCTTGAGACCGTGTGAATCCTGTTTCCCCTCGAACTCACCCTCTTTGGCTTAGCATCCTCTACGGGGTCACGTGCCGTAAATACCACTGAGGCGTTTGCTTAATGATTTTCTGTTTCCGGTGTTTCTTTGGTATTTATTAATTGGGATTCTACTATAAGAAAGAACTGACCCTCCTTCCTGTTTATGCTGTTCCAGCTTTGGCCACTAGGGGCTGCCTCAGGTTTGCACCAGGGCTTCCAGCCCCCTTAACACCCCCAACTCCCCATCGTCCTCAAGCACTTCCTTACTTTCTGAAATCACAAGACTTTCAAGGCTCATTTTGCATTTTTCCCTCTTCAATCCTCGAATCCACTACTCCCAGGATCCCTGATTTTTCCACTGGAGAACAGAATCTCAAAACCAGGATTGGGTGCCAGATGTGCGCACTACCACTGGGCTGTCCTTGCTGCTGGACTTCCAGGGGTCAGAGCTGGGAATTAGAGTCATGCACCAGCTGGATCACAGAGTTTCAATCAACGATGAGGCCTTTGTGCAACTGATAGTGGTCACTGAAGAGTGTGTCGCCTCTCGATGTCGTAGCTGTCTTAGCCTGTGTTCGGCCCCTCTGCAATGGCTGCACAACAGTGAGGGCCTAAGGGGTCCTGCCCGTTAAGCAATGCCTACCTGCGTGTGGCTGTGCACCAACAGAGGCACGTGTGCCCATCTGTGTCTCTGCATCTGCCTACATGACATGGTGCTGGTGTCTCAAACTCCAGGCCAACATGATAAGCCTCGTTCCTTTTCCCTTTCTCCAATTTCCTTCTCCAACAAGGAGAAGCCCAGCTTTGTTAGCGGAAACACATTTATTTCATTCCAGAGTACACTAAGGTAGGCTCTCAGGTGTGCTCACCTGTGCCCCCATGAGAAATGCATTTCCTGAGTGGATGCAGTGAAGTTGTATTTTTGTCTTCAGCCTGGCACGAAGCAGCCAAGCCACTGCTTTCCAAAGTCCGTTGGGTCGGCCCTCGCCCTCCGCAGGCCGGCAGCGTGGCTGCGTTATTATAATGTCCCGTCTTCTGGTTCGTGTTTGTGTTCCAGTTTGCACATCTTGGCAGGTTTTCACTGGTGTCTGTGGAGGTGGGTGGGTCTGTGAAGAGCTGGAGAGACATTTCCAGGCTTTACCCGAAATAGCCTCAAGGAAAGAAGTGTCACTCTCTCCTTGTCCCTGCTCCCCCTTCCTGTCCCCCTTCTCTCCACCCCTTCCCACTCACATCCTCTGGATCATCAGGCTCTTGAGTTTCCACCTTGCCCTGAGAGGTTGCTGATGGGGGGTCCAGAGATGAGCCTCTGTCACAGTAGCAGTGTCCCCTCCTCCCTCCTTGTGCCTATAGCTGTGTTTCTTCTCACTAATGGCGGATAACTGGCACTTTTAAAGCTCCTTTCTTCATTTTTGTTTGTGTTTTCTTTTGCAGTGCTGGATATCAAACTCAGGCCCTCACAGTGCTGGGCTGGTGCGTTACCACCAAGCTATACCCACCCCCAGCCCCTTCTTGCACCAAGAGTAGCACGCTGTCAGTCCTCCTCTACACTGCCCTCCCCCCAGGGTAGCAGTATGTTCTGGAAATCTCTCCAAGGCAGTCCAGAGCTCGTCCTTCCTCCTCTGCTACGTCTGTGGCAGACCCAGTGGCCGGTGGGCCAGTTTGCTCCTTCCCTGTCCCCATCTGGACCCGACGTTGCTCCCTGTGGCTTTGCATTTAGGGCGCATACCTACACATGTGGCTTCTTGCTGCACCTTGTCCTCCAGCAGAATCCAGGGAGGGGTGGCCAGATGGGAAGGCCTGTGCTCACGGGATTGCCATGAGCCCTGCACCCTCCAGCCTGCTCTGCCGTCAGTTGTTGCCAACACCTGTTTCCTGTTGAAAGTCAGCCATAGGCACAGGGACCAGGTGGGGACACTGCCACTCTGAAGGTGGCCCCTTACTGGGTCCACCAGGCAGAACCTGTCAGATGAAGCATTTAGTCCCACGTGTCCCCTTAGGATTATGGCAGGGCGGATGCTGATCCCTCTGACAGATGCATGCGTGCCACCCCATCAGGTCCTTTAACAGCCTCACAAAGAAGCTGGGAAGACGCTGATGATGTCTCTGCTCTGGACAAGGAGGTTGTCCAGCCAAGAAGTTAAGAGACTGGCCCAAGTTAATTAGGATCACACCAGAGTCTCACGGATTTCTCAGATGATGGGCTTTCCTGCCTCTTCATTACACTGCCGGAGTGGGAGCAGGCCTTGCCCCTCACACACGAGTCTGGGAGGCTCTGGAGGGGACTGGGTGGGAGGGGGGGCAAGGTGTGGGTGATTCCACTGGCATCGCTCACTGGGGCCAGGCTGGGGCACGAATCCCTGGCTCTTTCCCTACTTCCTGCTAGTCATGGGGGCCGAGGGTGATTCTGCTTGCTGGCAAGTGGGGTCCATGGCCCAGTGCAAGTAGCGAACAGGGATGGGGGATGGGGTGGGGACAATACCACCAGCCTGGGGCTCATGTCTACTCTTCGTTTAAGCATCCTTGCATCATAGCTGCTGATGACGTGAATTCCCCTAGGAAGTCTAGTCTAATAGAATGAATTGTTCCCAGAGCTGGAAAAAAAATAGTGTGCTGTGTTTGAGCAAGGGAAATGCTGATTAATTCACCCTTACGTGTTGGTGCACGGAGCTCTTCCTTTTCTTTGTGTCAGTGTTTCACCTTTCCTTACTCAAGGCACAGTAAGCTAACCCTCCTTTCTATCAGACTTCAAGGTGAGAAAGAAAGTAAGCCCACCCAGGGCCCTGGATATTTTCATCTGGATCAGCGTTGTGCACAGACTGAGTCCAGGGAGACCTATGCAGACTCTCCCTCCCCGGGAGCAGGGCAGGAAGGTGGATCCCTCTGCTAACTTATGGTCCAGTTTCTCAGCAGGACTTGGGCAGGAACCGCCATTTGTAGCTGCAAGAAGAGGAGGACAGCAGAGGTTGTCAGGGTAGGGGACAGTCTAGTCTCTTAGACTTTTCCCTGGGGCTAAGAACTCCTTGCTTTCCCCACTGAGTATACAGGTGTGCATGCACACAATCTAGGCCAACCTTCCCTCTCTGGCTGGCCTCTACCTGGTGATTCAAAGAAAGTATGCTTATTTGACACAGGTTTGCCTCTCTGTCTTTAGTGGCATCCATATGGGTGGCCTGTCACCCATTTCAGCTTCTTCCTATCCTGTCCCTCCTCTAACCTGTAAAGTGGTCTCCCCAGTCTCCCTTGAGTTCCTTCTGTTCATCATCCATCCATCCATCCATCCATCCATCTATCCATCCATTATCCAACCATCCATCCATCATCTACCCATCCCTCCATCCATCCGTCATCCATCCACCCATCCATCCATATTCTATTCATCATCCATCCCTCCATCTTTGCACCCATCCACCTATCAGTCTGCTCGCACTTGCACCCATCCATCCATCCATTATATCCTTCACTCTGTGGCTGCTCCAGACCAGTCCTGGGTGGAAGGCCATGAAGATGATCAGGCTCAAGCTTGTCCCTCCCAAAGAGTTCAAAGGGGTGTTTGCAGACCAGAGCAGGAGATGTGGGACGCTGTTGAAGAGGTCTCTGGAGATGCAGCCACTTGAGCCTCAGAGGACCAGCAGCAGTCACACAAGCCAGGAAGTGCGTGCACAAGTACCCTGAGGAAAGAGGGCAGCCCAGGCATGGGAGAGCAGGCAGGAGAGGAGCAGGGTCGGAGGGGAGTGTCAGCTGCTGGGTTCACACCCTTACTCAGTTGTTGAAGAGCTGTTTTAGTTGCTGCCATAATGCACTCAACAGGACGACCTGTCCTCCTTGAGTAGCTGTGTAATGACACCCACACCATTCTGTGGCCACCTGAGCTGTGCCAGACTCGAGCAGAGGAGTGCATGCATTAGAAAACTCTCGCCCAGTCCCTGCTGGAGCATTCCCTGGGCACAGGGAGTCTGTTGGATGCAAGCTCCCCTCTCATTTCCTGGAAGCCGGGATGGCAGCTTGAGGATGTCCTTACAAGCCCTGGCAGAGGCCACCCACCCGGATTCATCCCCGAGAGCAAGTCAGTGACTTTGACTTACTATAGTTTGGTTTTAGAAGCTAGTTGAGTTTCAAGATTTTTATTATGGCGTCGCTCATGCATGCAAAAGAATATACTGCATGCGACTGAGAAAATCAACAGGAACTGAGCATCTGTGTACCCATTGCGTATACAGAATAAATTCCAAATTGTTCCACATGACTTGCAAGTTCTGATCCCTGCTTCCCCTCGGGCCCCAGCTCCTACCTCCCCCACCTTACTGTGGCCCAGACATGCTGTGGCAACCTGCCCGTTTGCTGTCCTTTGCACCTGCCCGGCTCCCACCTCTCTGCTCTTCCCACCACCCACTGCACTGACTGTCCTTGCCTCTTCCGTCTCAGTCTAGACCTCCATCTGCTGGGAGTGGTTCCCTCTGCATCCCCCAGACATCCCATTCTGGGTTCCTGCAGTGCCCTGGGTTCACGTGAATGGAGGGCTCTTTTTATTTGGCCCTCACTGGGCCTTAGGCTCCTTGAGAGCCCAAGTCCTTCCCTTTCATTTGCATCTATCCATGGCCTAGGGCTTGGCTCATTGCAGGGCTCAGTGAATATTCATTGGAGGCCTGAGCCTTGGTTCTGCAGGAGCTGCCATGTTTTTGGTGGCCACCAAGGTCTCCTCTTGGGGGAAAAGTTTATACTTCTTCAAGACTCTGGCTTCATCGACTGGATTTGTCAATTAGCTATTCTGATTTCAAGGCAGAAGCTCATCCTTGTGAACAGGATCAGAGTGAACCTGCCTCACCTCAAGATGCAGAAGCACTTGGGATTACACCTGAGTGTGGGCAGCTGCAGAGCAGGCCCTCTCGAGGAAGGGAAAGACATGGTCGAAGGGGCTCCTCCCTCCTCCTCTTGAACGTGACACCTTTCAGCACGTTGTGGAGCGAGTGTTTAGTTCTGACATGGGCATTATTCTGAAGAATGAATTTCTATTAGAATCAAATGACCCTGGAGCCAGCCTGCGTTCAGCCTGAACGGTGCTGCTCCGTTAGGGAAAGGCTGGCAAACCTCTGCTGTTGTCGTTTCTGCACCTGGCTTTGACCTGCTTCTGGCTCAATTCCAGCATCTCCAGCAGACAGACGGACACAAAGTCCTCTCCCTGCATGCAGGCATTGGGTTCTGGCTTCTTCAGGGTTGCAGGAAAACAAACACTCCGAGTTTTCCTAGTCTTATTTATTTCCGTATTGATTGCTTTGTATGTGACAAAAGTAAAAATAACATAATCAACCATGTTGCAGAAAATTCCTGAACTTCCCCCCAGGCATTTTTATCCCTGTACAAGTGAGGCTTTAAAGGTATTTCTTGCGGTCGTAAGTGGACCTGCATGTCAATGTGCTGCTTGTCCTTTATCATAGCCTAAGCCACTTCCTTTTTGCCACATAGTCTTGGTTCCCCTGATTCTCTGCTGCGTATATCGGTGAGTTGTAATCCCATGATTCTTTTTATCTCAGGGGCGATCTCGGATTCTTAGTAAGTGGCTCAGAGAAACTGATGTAAAGAGGCAACTCCACGGTTGAGGACAGGGGACAGACCACCAGTACCAGCATGGACTCCTATCAACCAGATAGCTCTCAGCCACCTCCCATCTGTCAGGGTCACTAACCTAGTAGAGACCTGAGTCCTAGCTGGACTTCTTGGCATCCTTGGAGAAGGGGTAGAGAAGTGTGGGCAGGAGGAGAAGGCAAACAGTATCAGAATAGTAGCATCACAAGGGTGCCAGTTACTGAGTTACTACTAGCTAGTCAACAATTGGAGAAGGAAGCCAGGTGTGGTGGCACACACTAGGGAGGCTGAGGCAGGAGGATCACAAGTTCAAAGCCAGCCTCGGCAAACTAGCAAGGCCCTGTCTCAAAATAAAATATTAAAAAGGGCTGAGGATGTGGCCCAGTAGCACCCTGGGTTCAATCCTTCCTCCAAAAATAATTGGAAAAGGAGTAATTTAGACAATAGCATGGAGGGCATGAGCATCCCACTAGGGGACTCTGAAGCTGGGAAGAGGGTGACAGAGTAGGGAGACAGCACTTTCTGGGCAGGTGACCTCCACAGGTGGCACAGTAGGCAGAAGTCGGCCCTTGGAAATGGAATGCAAGCATGCAGTCCTTGGGTTCAAACACTCACCTCCCACTAACAGTGTCCTGCACCCATGACTTTGCAGTGTCCTGCACCCATGGCCCTAGAGCAGATGTGGTTCTCGGCAGCATTAATGTAGGTGCATCCAGAAGAAGGGAAGTGAGGATCCTGCCCCACTGGAACTGGAAACCTTTTCTGGAGGAACACTGTCCTTATGTGTGCCATGCATTAGGGTGGGGCTTCCCAGGAGCAGGCTCCTGAGTAGGAGGACCTCTGGATAAGTAGGGAGCAGCGGGTGTCTGGCTCTAGAAAGAAGGGCTGAGGAAGCCATGAGAATAGCCCTCCACCACCACCACCACCACCATTGAGCTAGGCCGTGTGCATCCATTCTTTTATTTTCTTTTCTATCTTTTTTTTTTTTAAGAGAAGGACAGAGAGAGAGAGAGAGAGAATCAACTTTAAGTCCTTCATGTGGCTTTCGTTTCTCTGAGACTTTGCTGTGTACTGGGTGCTGCAGTTCGAACTTGCGTCCTCGCACCTGCCAGGCAAGCGCTGTAACTGCTGAACCACCACTCCAGCCCTATTCCATTCAATGCTACAAGCTAAGCGTCACCCCCACTTTACAGGTGAGGTTCAGAGTGAGGTTGCACCCTGCTCAGATTGCACGGCTGTCGAACCATGGAGCTAAGATCGGATCCCAGACGTACCTCAAGTCAGATTGGTCATTTCCGCAAGATTGATTCTTCCAAACATGAGCTGCTGCCTTTCAGAGGAGAATGAGGGCTTGTTTGTATTTGCAGTTCCTGGTTTCAGGACTAGTTCCAATGGGTGCAAGCTGCAGAGAGGGATTTTTTTTCTTTTTAAAGCAAAGAACTTTCCTGACTGAGCTCCAGGCGGAATAAGCTGCCCAGAGAGGTGGTAAATTCCAGAATAATGGGGAGTATTCAAAGGGCTCATTGGTGCTTAGCGGAGTTCTTCTAGGGGGCTTCACACATCAAGCGAGGAATCAGACAAAATAAACGTGGTCCCTTCTGCGGAGTCGAAGCTCTCGACTGCCTTGGGCAGAAGCATTTCTATAGCAGGGATAAGGGCAGAAGGAAACGGTGAACTGAGCTTTGGAAAAGGCGGAAGAGAGCATGGGCTCCAGGCAGCCGGTGGACTCCCTTCTGGGCCTCCTGATGTAATGAATCAGCATTTATAGCTCCTCCCCTGTGTCACCATCTCCAGGACTGCTCCAGGGCCACCCCCTTGGCACTGCGACTGATGGCAGCCAGTGGGAAGCTTAATTGGGAAATGGATAGCAAAAGGAGAGTATGAACACTGGCCAGGCAGTGGGCCTGCTATCCTGAGTGGCTGTGGTTCCTGGAGCCACGCGGAGGAACACTGCAACCTCCGCACCCAGGCCACCCCAGCGCTGTGCCGCTGTGTGCCCGTGAGGTTTATTTCCCAGGACAGACGCTGTTGTTGGGCAGACCATTAAAACTCTCCAGTGTGTTTATTGGGAACAGCCCATGAAGCACCAGCTTGCGGAGATCTGTGCCTGGAAGTGGGCAGCCCTTCACCCTGGCACACCAGGGATGAATGGGGACATCTTTCTGTGGTCTGTCTCAATGCACTAGGGGCAGAGCTGGGTCAACAGCTATGGGCATGCTCAGCTTCAGGTCATCTCGTTTCCTGGTGGCCCGCCTGGCCTGGGTATCTGAGGGTCCCAGTTGCATCCTCAGTTGGCACTTGGTGGTCCTGTTGGAGTTCTAGTCCTCGCCCATCTGGTGGTGGCCTGGTGTTGCTCATTGTCTGTTAGTTTCCATTTCTCTGGTGACTGACATGTAGCTTCTGGATGGCTATTTAGTCCTTAGCAAGTGCCAGGACCTCGTTTTGCCTAGTTTTCTATTGGATACTCACATTTTCTTCCTGAGTTGATACTAACATGATATATAGAAGATAAATAGCAGATCACATATATCTCTATGTACCATGTAGATAGTTCATTCACACACACACACACACACACACACACACGCATATATCCCAGTTTGTGGCTTAATGCTTCACCTTTTATGATCTTGTTTGATAAACAGAGATATATTAAACTTCATGCTGTTGAACTAATAGTCTCCCACGTAGTTTGAACTTTTATGTCTTATTAAGATATCCTTCTCCATCCCAAGGTATTTGTTTCTGTTGTCTTTAAACATTTTTAAACTTTCTCTTTCTGCGGTTGTCTATAATCCATCTGGAATTGGTGAGAGATGGATTTGACCTCATTTGCTTTCAATCTGGAGACTCAGTTGTCCCGGTACTGTTTATCAAAGGACCCACATCACCCCATGGGTCAGCAGCATTTGTGTAAACCTTTGTCCTGCTTTATTTATTTGGCCTATTTGCCTAAGACTTGTATAATAATTATTGCTGTCTTACACAGCAAGACCCCTACCTTATTCTTTTTTTTAAATTTTTTTTAAGAGAGAGGGACAGTGAGAGGGAGGCAGATAGAATCAATTTTTTATTTAGTTTTTCATGGACTTTCATTGCTCAGACACTTCATTGTGTACGTGGTGCTGGAGTTTGAACCCGCGTACTCGCGCATGCAAGGCAAGCGCTGTAACCACTGAGCCACTGCTCCAGCCCCAACCTTATTCTTTAGTAAATATTTTGTCTGTGGTTATCCCTTTGTATTTTGATACATTTTAGAAGCTATTAGTCAAATATCACCAAAGATCTTGCTGGAATTTATAAATCACTTCTGGAAAATCTGGCATTTTTAGGATATTGACCTTTGCATTCCATGAAGATGGTATATCTTCCCTTTTATGTAGGTCTCCTTTTATATCTTTCAGTAAAATCTTTTAATAGTCCACATAAATATTTTACGCATTCTTATTAGATTTATTTCTAGGCACTTTATATTTCAGATACCTTTGCAAATGTTATGTTTTAAAAATTAACATCTTCATTGACGTGTAATTCACAGACCAGAAAATTCGCCCATTTAAAGTATATGATTCAATTTTAACATATTCACAGAGTTGTGTAACGTCAAAGAATCTTAAGTTCAGAACACTTTCATCAGAACAAACGACACCGCCTTTTGCAGACATTCTCGTCACCCCTCTCACTCCTCCACCCAGACCCTGGCAGGAAGGGATGAGTGAGCATGAAAAAAAGAATTTATGCTCTTGGTTCAAGCTTTGTGTCAGACACTTGTTTAACGCTTTTCTGTCTTCCCCTCCATCTCTGTTCCCATCCTGGTCTCCGGGCTGCCCTCCCAGCCTCTGTCTCCTCCATCCTTGTCTGTCCTCTGTGCCCCACCCAGTCTGTTCCTAGCCACTTCCCTTAGCCACTCCCCACACAGAAGCCAGGCTGATGGCCTGAGCCACATAGAAACCAGCTGTGCACCCTGACTCTCCTGCAAGTTGGGGGAGGCCTCTACTGGGCCTCTGGTTTGCTGCAGAGGCCTCAGAATGTAAACACAGCTGACCTGATTATCCCTCCACTGCCTCCTGAGTCAGAGTTAGCTCAGGTTAACTCAGAAGAAGCTAAATTCAGCCTTGCAACCTCGCAGCCTGGGTGACAGGCACTTTGCTGTGCTTTAGTGACTGCAGTGATGGGTCTCTGGTTATAAGGGCAGCTCTAACCACATCTCTGAAGACTGACCTTGGCCATCTATTTTCTGCCCTGCAGAGATGGGGGAGGCACCAGAGATCTCACAGTACCCACCCAATCTTTCAGCACAGCCTCCTGGCACCTGCTCTGTGCTGACACTGTGCTAGGAGGTAGGGACTCCCCAGCTCCCCCACTTGGCACCCAGTCTTCTAAGAAGGCAGATAGAAGCAAGAGCCCCACTGAAGAGGTAACTGGTGTATGGAGAGGTCTCTGCTGGGGGCAGAAGAGGGAGTGGGTTTCTAGGGTACTTACACCTTCTCATCTTTGTGCAAAGTCTGGACCATAGAGTCACCAAATTAAAAGGAGGGGCTGGTGATCAGTTCAGCAATTGCGCACAAGCAGGTGCCACTGAATTGAAAAACTGTGGGCTGGGGAATGTAGCTAAATGGTACAGGGCCCTGGGTTCATCCCCAACACACACACACACACACACACACACACACACACACATAAAATAAAATAAAAATAAACAGGTAAAATTGACTTTCCACATCAAATAATTTTGTCAAACATGTATGCTCTGTGCCCCAGCCCTTCCTTTGGGGTATGTAGCCCATGGGAGATGGCACACATTTCAAAAGGAGGAGGAACCGTAGACCTTTGACTTGAAGTATGCATGCTGCAGTATTTCAAGGGAGATGTAATAGTATCTGCAGTTCACTTTGAAATGCGCCAAAAAAAAAAAGAAGAAGAAGAAGACGATGAATACAGGATGAGTGACTGAGCAAGTATAGCCCGTAGCACGTGCGTGGGTGGATGCTGGGCCAGAATTTCTTGTGTAAGCGGTCGGGTAAACGGATGCACACGTTCACCCGAAGGTACACACGAGAGTGTCCCAGACTCGAAGCTCTTGATGCCCATCAACAGTAGACAGCTGAGTGTGTTGACAATGAAATTCTGTTCCTAGTGGGAATGAGTGGGCGTCAGCTACGCACAGAATTGGGGGTGACCCTTACTGCACAGCTTTGGGGGAAGGAAATCAGGTTCGTAAGAGAACATACCAGCAGTTCCATCTATTTAAAACTCAAAGCCAGGCAGAACTGTCCTGTGGGGTTAGAAGCCATGCAGCGGTTTTGGAAGGAGCAGAGGAAGGACAAGGACTGCGTGGAGTGCTGTGTGAGGCCCTTTGGGTGCTGCATGTCTGTTTCTTCACCCTGTGCTAAGCAAATGGATCAAGTTGCACACTTAGTTTGTGCACTTTTCTGTGTATCTGTTATGCATCATGAAAAGTATTCAATATGAGGAAGGAAAAGGAAAAGGGAGGAAGAGCACCGAGGCTTATCCTAGCTGAGCCGAGAGGAGGAAGCCACAGCTGGGAGGGCGTGAAGCCTTCCCTGGGGACCTTCAGTTACTTGTCGGTGCATATGCTCACCTGCGCAGCGCCTCCGGGCTTCTCGGGTGTACCCGTGTTCACCCAGGCGTCTATCCGCATGTGCCGTGTTCCAGCTCCCGAGCTCAGTGCAAGGCCTGTGGCAGCCCTTTCCAGGTCTGCATGGAGACCAGAGACGTTGAACCGAGAGGAGTGTGTACGCGTGTGTTGAAATGCATGTGCATACATGCGTGTGTGTGAGTGCATGTACAAAGGTATTCATCATAAGCAACCAGCTCAAGAGCAGTGAGCCCTTGGATCTGCAGGCTGAGTCAGCCACAGGAATCTCAGGAGAGCCAAGGATGCAGTTCCAGATCCTTCCAGTATGAAGGCCTGCAGGCTCAGGACCCAGGCAGAGCTAACTGAAGTTCAAAAGTTCAAGTCCAAAGGCAGGAGAAAGCCAGTGTCTCAGCTTGAAAGCAGTCAGGCCGGAGGAATCCTCTTACTCTCAGGAATGACCACTTCTGTTCTCCTCAGGTCCTCAACCGTTTAGATGAGGCCCATCAGCACTGGGGAGAGCCACCCACATTGATTCAGATGTTGATCTCATCCACACACACAGAAAATAATGTTTGACCACATATCCGGACACCCTGTGGCCCAGTCTTGTCGACATGTAAAATTAACCATCACAGCCCTGAAGCATGGAAAAGCTTCCTTTCTGCAGATATGCAGGTCTCTAACAGGAAATGCAGGCAGGGGTCCTGGCCTGTCCACACCCCATCCCATATGTACTTTTTAATATTGTGTGGATTAGTAATGGGTGGAAAAGACTTCAGCTGACCACTAGGCACTCTAGATGGCCACATTAACCATCTTGAAAAATAAAAAAATAATTATGGTGATTGCAAAATACATAAGACACGCAGAAAAGGAGCTGAAGCGTGCTTAGAGTTTAAACAGTGATAAAAAGGAGCGCCCACGTGCCCCCCACCCAGCTTAGCGGAGGGGAAAATGACCGGTGTCTCTGAAGGCCACTGGTGACCCCAGAGCGTCCCCCTGTACCTCTGCCTGCAGGAAGCCGCTCCCCTGATTTTTCATGTCATTGCTCTCTTGATTTTTATCAGCATCAAAGCCCACGTCTCTAGACCAGTGCACTCTACTTTCGCCTATTTTGAGCCTTTGTGAGTGAAGTCAAGCTCTGCTGGGACTGGCCTTGGCCCTCTGGTCCCTGGGCTTCGTCCTGATGTGCGGGGTGGCCGCAGCTCATCCACCGCACTGTTGTGTGCTGTTTTATCATGGTAAAGCCTGCACATGGGACCCTTAGTGCACGCAGGGTAGCTTCCGGTCCTCCACTGCGGCAGATGAGGCTGGGAGCAGTGCACCTGTCCACCTCTTGGGTACACCTGAGAGAGGAGGTGTAGACTGTGTCTCCTCGCTTGCTGGGAATGCCAAGTGCGCTTTCCAGAGTGACCGTCCCAGTACAGGATCCCACTAGAGACGCGAGAGTCTGTGCTGCGCTTGGGCCTCTGACAGCCTCTCTTGGCCCAGTGGATCCACCTCCCCTGGTTCCGCCTGCCCCTGCCTCTACTGTTTCAGAATGAGTGACAATGACACCCCTGGATCCTTTGTGACACTCAAGATGGCACATTCCTTGGGTATGACACAGCGTGTGAGAGTGTGGGGGGACCTCCCAAGTTTTAGAGCCGGGCAGCTGTTTGGTTTCTGTGTCATGGGAAAGGGACAGTGTCAGCACAATCCCTGAGATCCAGAAGCCACCTTCTGCTGCTTCTCCAAGGTGCAGCCTTCAGGCTGGGTCCCTCGCTGTGCCATCGGCAGCCCCCGCCCGTGGTCCAGCCTGCAGGGTGAGCTGGGGAGAGGGTGCAGGGGAGTGCTAACCTGTGTGCTGCCTCTTTCCACTACAGGTTAGCCTGGCGGGGAAGATAAAGACATTTGCAACCAAGATGGTCATCACCAGCGGAAATGACGACGACAGAGGAGGCCAAGAAAAGGAGAGTAAAGAGGAGAGCGTCCTGGCCATGCTGGGGATCATCGGGACCATCCTCAACCTCATTGTGATCATATTCGTGTACATTTACACCACTCTGTGAACGGCCGGCGCGTCCTCCGGGGCTCGGAAGAGCAGTGCGATGGGCCTCCGGTGTGTGCACACGTCCATGACCAGAGGCCTTGAGGACAGGGAGACGCTCACACCGCCCCATCCAATGCACCTTCGAACTTTATAAAAGGTCACCAACAAACCTGCTGAGTAGCAGGCACTAAAGCACAATGAATCCACAGAACTCATTGACACCACGAGGAACTCAGCGCCTTCAGCAGGGGGACCAGGAGGAGGCTCTGGAGAGCAGCCATCACCAGGAGGAAGCTCTGGAGAGCAGCCATCACCAGGAGGAGGCTCTGGAGAGCAGCCATCATCGGAGGCAGCGGCCAGCGGGTGGGAGCCGGAATTCACCACCGCAGCTCGCTGAGGACACCCTGTGTTCGAAAAGATGAGCAGGGCAGGCGCAGCTCAGCCACGCGCCTCCCAGGACGCTGCGCGTTTCACCCAACTCGAGCTGTGCAGTGCCCTGAGCCACAGGGCCAGTCCTCCAACGGGCACCCGCTCATCGGAAGTGTGTAACTATTTGATACCGGGGAGA
This sequence comes from Aplodontia rufa, assembly GCA_004027875.1. Taxonomy (NCBI): domain Eukaryota; kingdom Metazoa; phylum Chordata; class Mammalia; order Rodentia; family Aplodontiidae; genus Aplodontia; species Aplodontia rufa. The sequence goes on along the minus strand of PVKS010003280.1, from coordinate 25,009 downwards.
TGACTTATTTTTCTTTTCTTTTCTTTTTTTTCCATTGGCTTGACGTGTGTACTTGATCATATCAAGGTTTATAAATATATATTTTTAATAAATGTGCTCTATTTTTTAGCATGAACCAAATATTTGGAGAGGCGCTTTGGGATCCATAGTGCTTCCTTGGTTTGAACTGCTTCCCCCTCAGCTGCTGATGTTCTTTTCTGTACCCATTCTGTCCCCCTGGTCTAGTGTGGAACGTGTTACCTGTGCACTCCTACGCGCGCTCTCTCTCTCTCTTTGGTCAGGTGGACATTTTTCCGTAACACCAACCTTGGTCTTTGTTGGCGCATGTTGTAAGAGTGTCTGTCGAGCGGCTTTTTGTGATACTGGAGATATAACATGATCGTGGGCATGCAGGCCTTAGACGCACCCTATCTGTACCCAGATTATGCATGAACAATGGCTGAGCGATGGATCAGCTTTAGAGAAATTCTCAAAGGACTACTTTGAGGAAGAAGAGTGTGGCTCTAACCGCAGAGCCACTGCTGGACAGAATTTTCCAGCATCTACTGGCAGCATTATTATTTCACCCTCCTAACCATTTGTCTATCAGGTTTTCATTACCGTGACTGAAAGATGGGAAGAAGGGGAGCGGGGCCTCAGCATTGGGTGCACAGACCTTTCCCTAGCGAGATGCCTGGGGTCCTCTTCAGAAGCTGGTGGGGTGTAAATGACACGTACCTCCCCACTGTGAGGACACCCTTGTGACAGGTGACAAGGGGGATTTGGTAATTGCTCTAATGAGTTGCTGCGTTTTTTTGGAAGCTCTTGGTTTACACCTACACAAAGCTACTTCCTCCCTGGCAGGTGTGGATGAGTTAATACAGATTCTCCTCTCTGGTTCCCTGAAATGAGCCAGTGCCCGCCTGCTGTGGCACACCACGAAATGGGGGTCAGTATTCTTTCTGCTGGTGGCCAGAAAAAGCAGCAGTCTGCCTGACTGGAGTCAAATGATGCCAAGGAGATCTCTGCTCCAGTCTCTCCGTCCTTCCTGAAATTCCACCATTAGAGAGTCATTTCTTTGGCTCTGCTAAGGGACCAGGCTCTTTCATAAAACCCCCCTGTGCACCTGGCTCTGACACTGATTCATCACATATCTTCCCCTCCAGAAGGAAACATGAAGCTGTGCACACTGCGTGCTAGGCACTTTATATACAAGGCATTGAATCCTCATCGTAGCCCTGTGAAAGAGGGAGTCTTTCCCCATGTTATAGAAGAAAAAAGAAAGAGGAGAATTCCCCAGGATCACATGCAGTCAGGGTTCCAACCCCCGTCTGTCCCATTCCTTAGCCCAGTGCGGGTCCAAAGGCAGCTGGAGAACAGGAGAGGCGAGGAGATGGCAGGAAAGGGGTCAGGACTTTTGCCAAGGGCCAGCTCTGCACACCTCCCTTCCCGCCCGCCTCCCCAGTTGAAGTGAACAACTCCTGGGAACTCCTCAGGTACTGGCACTGGCAGGATGTCCCACAGAGTAGGACTACAGGCTGGTTAAAGGTGAAGAGACTGTCAGGGAGAGGGGCTATCTGACCGGTGTGTGATTCTGGAAGGACCGAATGAAATTCTGAACAGTAAACAGAAACAATAAAGGTGCAATGGAAAAAAACTACTGGTGTTCTGGGGTTTTTTTCTGTGTACTTTGGTTATACCTATTTTTATTAAAAAAAAAAACACTTGAATGTGATTCTGTGAACAGAATTGTTGGGTGTGAACTGTGGAAACTCCAGTGACTTTTCAGGAGTGCTAATTTGGAATTTATTGAGGGGGAAAGCTGGCTTTGCTCAGCTCCCAGGTGGTTCTTCCAGGTGCTCCTGACCCACAGCCTGGAAAGAGCCTCCGTTCAGTGCCCACCATGCCCAGCAGGACAGCCTCACCCCTGTGCACTTGAGTCTTATTTCTCTCTGATTTAGCAGGGAGCAGGAACACAGGGCTCACAGCCTCCCCAGATCTGAAACCCTCGTGGGTGGGGTGGAGAGGGGTCCTCACCATCTACCTGAGCCCCAGCCCAGCCTTGACCAGCGGTGTCCATACGTACGTGACGTCAGGGCTCCATACCCAGCACTGACACTCTCCTATGGGACACATGACAATCCCAGGAGACGAGCGTACTTTTCCTCACCTTACAAGGGGGAAGCCTCCTCTGGACGGTGAGCTGCACCCAGCAGAAGCAGATCTCCCTGCGTGCACAAAGGTGACACCCCGCCCGCCCCAGCTGTGTGCCTGAGCTCTGCCACAGCCAGGTGGCCTGTGGCATCTCATAACACCTTGGAGACCTATCAAACTTGCCTCTTTACCAGTCCAGGTGGCCTGAGGAGTGTGGCTGAATCGATGCCTGTCACCTCCACTCCAGGAAAGCCACTCTGAATGCCCAGGTCCCTGCAGTGGAGGGCCCGGCCTTCGGCTGCCTGTGTGCACAGCGTAGTGGTCCCGACTCTGCCTCTTGTGAGGGTCCGTGGGCACCTCATCAACCCCATGAGCCTCAGGAGCTCTGTGAGGTTTACAGGTGGCCGCGCATCCTGAGCTGCCAGCCAGCACCTGGCCTGGCCCCAGGTGAGTGCCCAGGAACTGTGAGCTCCTGTAGCTGCTCGAAGGTGGGCACTGCAGGCACCTGAGCTCCTTGATTTACCCCAAATCCCATCCTGTGGCTATTTTCATCTTATTAACTGATGTAGAAAGGGCGTGGCTTACCTGGGTTACAGGTAACCTGGCCTCCACCTTCTCAGCCAAAGAGTGATATTTAGACCCTCAGGTAGAGAGCCCAAAGTGGCTTAAGGCTCAGTGGCAGGGACAGGATGCCTCTAGGACTTTCAAGTTGCCACTGAGGGAAGGCAGGAAAGGGTCTTAGGGTCACACCTATTCTACAGGATGGGATGGGGTGGGGCCGAGAAATCCTCTTCCTAGATTTCTATTGTTTCAACAAGTAAGGTGACTGGGACCCAGCTGAACCAAGTCCCAAAGTCACATAGCTCAAGAGTGAAGGTTTATTGACATTTAAAAAGTAATAATAATAAAGCTCCTTGCTCATGATGGACTGCAAGGTTTTCCTGCTGTGTTTCTGTGACTTCAGAACAGATGACTTCTCAAGAATCCTAAGCCCTGCCATCTGCAGGAATTGGTACCCACGCCCTGATGAGACAGTTCTGGGGCCTCTTCTGGGCAGGGGGCTTCGGCCCAGGGATGCCTCCAGCTCCCACAGCGCCCTCTGCTGCCGGGAGGCCAGAGAGCACCTGGCGGCGGCCACAAAAGGAAGGAATGAGAGCCACTCAGTCCTGCCCCTGTTGTCTTTCTGTAAGTCACACATGCATGATCACAGGTGAAAAAGAGTTTTAAAAATTCAAGACAAACACTTTTTAAAAATCAAGATAACCCCAGATCTCACACCTTAACCACAGACCAGAGGACTTGTGTGTCTGTTTAGTGAGACCGTTTGCCTTCACATTTTAAATCCCTTTGCCTTTTGGAGGGCACACTTTCCTTCACTGTCCCTGTGCTTCTTGTCATTTTACAGTGGACAGCATCCCACGCTTCACAAGCTGGGCGCAGAGTCAATCTGGGTGACACCGGTGAATGGACATGGGGACGCCTCCCCGTCAACAGGAGGTTGAATGTTGTAATTGATGACAGGGCTCCCAGATGACCTTCATGAGCAAGTGTGGGCACAAGCCACACCAATGGCTGTGGCTGCAGGACCCCGCGCAGAGGCACGGTGGCAGATTTCTCTCTCCTTGAACCATCCTGCCTTGCTCATCCCAAGCATAGCCCTTACCTCTCCCAGGATTGCTTCAAGTGGTCTCAGGTGTCATTTAGAGAAAGCTGCAAGGGTGGAGGGTCCCCTGCTACCCAAACCCGACTGATGGTCGGGATACACCTTAGTAACACAGGCCAGGTGATCCCAGCCATCGGACCCCGGTGGGCAGCCCTGGAGTGGGACCTGCTGGAGGTTTCCCAATGATTGGGCAGACTCAGAGGTCTGGATCCAGATGGAACCCAGGGAGCCCCCCTGGGCCAGGAGCCTGATTCTGAGAGCCCGGCACTCAGGAGGTCTCGACCAAAGCACTTTTTCTCTGCTCACCTGAGTTTCCTCATCTCTAGAAAGATGATCCCCTCTGGGTCACAGGTCGTCCTGAAAATTAAATGAGACCCTGCAAAGGGAGTTCCCAGCAGAGGGCCTAGGACACTGTTGCTAGTCAGAGGTCAGCAAATCGAAGGAAGTATTCCAGGTTGGCCCAACTCACTCTCTTCTCCTCTTCCTCCCCTCTCTCCCACCCTGCTCTCTTTTTGCCTCCCTTCCTCTCCTCCTCTCCTCATCTCTCAACCAAGGGCCTAATTCCCTTTCCCTCTCCCCAGGGCACCTTTCCATCTGCTACCTGCAGAACACCAGGAAGTCCCCCCCACCCGCCGCCATTGCTGTCCACAGAAACAGCCCAGTGGCCATTCAGGCACTTGACTGATAGCTTCTTCAAAAGCCGGGGCTGGCTAGGATAATGCCACACCCTGGGAAGAGAACATCCAGGGGCCAAATTCCTGATTCCCCTTCTGAAAGAGCTTTCCGGGAAGAACCCACAGCCGCCACCTCCCTGAAGGCAGGTGATATCATGCCTCCGGATAGCCCCCGTGGGTGGGAGATCCCCCAACACCACCGCAAGATGATTCTCCTCTCCCATGGGAAGCAGATGAATGGAGAGACCACTTGTATTTTCTCTTGTTTGTAAACATGAATCTCCAGAATGAGATGGGAGTCATTACTAGACGTCTCTACGAGAAGACCTTCTACTAAAGGTCATTATACTTCCTCCTGGTCAGCAGTACACGGAGACCCAGCTTCAAAGATGGAGTGTCCCAGTCCATGGTGGCCCCTTGCTGGCCAGCTGGGCAGCACCGTCTATACCTTGGGCAGGCGATGGAGACTTCCGCTCCCATCCAGAAGTGAGAAGGAACAAGGTAATAGCTGAATAGTCCTAGCACGTACCTGCTGAGAAATAAAGAGATGGTGTATTTTGCTAACATCTGTCTCATTGGGACTAAAGGAACCAAAGTTTGAACACACACACAGAGACGAGATCTATTTGTGGCAAGATCCAGAGTCTTCTCTTCCTTTCTCCCTCATCCCTAAGCCACCATCTTTCGCTCTGCAAGGAAGGGGACATTTCTACTGTGGAAGGCCAAGGGCACAACCTACCCATCATCAAGGACCAGCCACAGATCAGAGCTGCTGGGGTGTGTCCTGCCCCTCACTCTTGGGATCCCCAGCCTGGAAGGCTGCCTTGACGAACTTCCACAAGAGCTCCATATCCCAGCATAGACAGCAGCAGGGTCCCTGGACCTCACTGCAGCCCACACATGGCTGGTGTGCCCGACCCCTCCATAGTCTCCAGAGAGACTCACCTTCATGCTGTTGGCACCAAGCCCAGGCAGCCTGCCTTGGTGCAGCTGTCCCTGGGTGTCAGCACCCACTCCCCTTCTCACCAGTGGAGTCCTCATGGTCCCAGCCTCAGAGGCCATTCCCTAATTGTGTTGTCCCTTTCTTCTTCGGTAACTTTGAGTCCACCCTAATGTTCTGAGTTCTGAAGATGCTGCTATAGAATCTTGGGTTCTGAAGTTCTAGGATCCCTTAGTATGAAAGTCTTTGAACTCAGCTTCAAGAGGGTATTCGGTTTGATGTTGGCTTGGCCACCCAGAGGTGCCTATCCCCTTATCCTCCAGAAAAGTCAGCAATAATTCCATTGAGTATTTAATGTGTGCAGAAAACCTACCTCTCACTCCTCACCAAGGACTCCACCCCACCCCATTTCTGAGGACCAGGAGGTCACCCAGAAACTGAGATGAGGTTTGGAACCAGAAAACCTGCCTTCAAGTCCCGACTGTACCACACAAAGGCCGTTGACGTTGGACTAAATCCTGAGCATTTCTGAACCTTCATCTTCATCTTCATCGATTCTGGTCTCTTGATGCTTTATGTTTGTTATCTTATGTGTAATCGTGTTTGGGGGTGCTGATATCTACCCCTATGAGCTGTTAATCACAGAATTAAAAAGATAGATAAAAAACAGATATACAGATGGGCGTTTAATATTTTCTACTAATGAATAATGGTAAGGATACAAGATTCAGATTCGATAATATTTCAAAATGCCTTTATTGTCAAAATTAAGAGAACCCTTGGTGTCAGGGGTCTGTCAATTGAAAAACTAAATATTAGGAACGTAGGAGGAGATGGGTGTTGGACACAGCTCAGCGAGCGAGCTCTTCAGAGATTTCAGATTTGAGCTCTGCATTGTAAATATAGGAAATGCAAGAAAAAGAATGGGCCTGAGATGGCACAGGTCTGCTGACAATCGTGTGGCAGGATGGGTGTTCTCGAAGTTCTCCGAATGGATGCACCTTGGATATGCGTCAACACCTTTGTTCCAGGTGGTCCCCGGCAACATCTGAGGAGCTGATGGAGCAGAGGGAGGCTGCCACCAGGACTCAGCCACGTCCCTCTTCAGCTCCCACGCCAGCTTGCTGGCGACTTGTGCAGGAGGAGATGGCAGAGTTCACGGCATGTTCTGGGTCTCTGCTCCAGTGGAAATAATACCAAGTCTGTGCAAAGACTTTCAGGCAGCAAAGAAGGGGAGAACGCTTCCCAACTCATTATGGGAAGCCAGCATCACCTGGTACGAAAATCAGATAAAGACTTAAAAAAACAGAAAGCACCAGTTGCGCTCCCAGACATTGCTTTAGTCAGCTTTTTTTGTTGCCGTAACCAAAGGCCTGACAAGAACAGCACAGAGTGGGGAGGTTTATTTAGGGCTCCTGGCTTCCGGGGTCTCAGTGCATAGAGGGCCAACTCCAGATCTCTGGGCTGAGGTCATGGAGAGCAGCTCGGGACATGGTGTCAGAAACACAGGACCTGCGATAAAACAAGCTCGTGGGCAGATGTGGGGAGCAAGGCAGAAATTTTACTTCGTCCAAAGAGTGAAAAGAAAAAACACCTGCAGAAATGGGAAAACAGCCTGACGCGATGCTACCCTTCGCTCTGATTGGAGGAGCTTGGGGGTACAATCTGCGCGGTTGGCTAAGGTAAGCAGGCAGGTAGAGAGAGGAAGTAGGTGGCTACTAGGAGAGAGGGTTTTACCGGAAAGAGGTGGACATGTGTCAGTACAGGTCACCCAAAAGAGATGGGCAGGTATCGGAAGGGGTCCTGGGAAAGAAGTGGGCATCCCCAGGGCAGGGAGTTACCATCAGAAAGAGGGAGAGAGAGTTTGAAATGGAGGCAGGCTGTATTGCATTACGGTCTTTAACTTTGACAGAGAAGAAAAACATAAGTCTTATAGTGGGAATCAGGACGCTGAAAGAGCTCTACCAACCAGGGACAAAGTATAAGCCCTCCATGTCCCAGCTCCTCCAGCTGCACCCCACCTGCCTGCAGCTTCCACCCAGCTAACCCTTCAAGTGGGTCAATGCACTGATGACCCATAGGCACACCTTTGAACTCTCTTGCATTGTCTCACGCATGAAATTTGGGGGGATACCTCACATCTAAACCATAATGCATAGATGCAAGTCGTGTTACAATTAGCAAATCCCACTTACAAATATAAAGAGAAATAATCGCCTACGACAAAGTGAGGGCCCGCCCAGAAACACAAGCTTGGTTTAACAACTGGAAATCAGAGCACTCCACCATATTCACAGAATAAAGGTGGAAACGCATGAAATCATGATATTAAATGTGGGAAAAGCATTTGGCAAAGTCTAGCGCCCAATCACGATTTTTAAAAATGTTTTAGCAAATTAGAAACGTAAGACAGCAAAATAGCCAAAGCAGTTTTTAAAAAGAGCAAAAGCCAGGTGCAGTGGCACACACTTGTAATCCCAGCGACTCAGGAGGCTGACGCAGGAGGATCACAAGTTCAAGGCCAGCCTTGGCAACTTAGCAAGCCCTAAGCAACTTAGCAAGACCCTGTCTCAAAATAAAAGATAAAACAAGAGCTATGTTGTTGCTCAGTGGTTAAACGCCCCTGGTTCAATCCCTGGTAACAAAATAAATTAAGTAAATAAAAAGAAGAACCAAGTCTGAGGGGCTAACATCGCTGGAGATTTCAAGACTCACTTTAAAGCTGCAATGAACAGGGGCTGGAGCAGTGGCTTGGCGGTTATAGCACTTGCCCAGCATGCGCAAGTACATGGGTTGAAACCCCAGCACCCACGTACACAACTAAGTGTCAGAGCAATGAAAGCCATGTGAAAAACTCAATAAAAATTGATTCTCTTTATCTCTCTCTCTCTCTCTCTCTCTCTCTCACACACACACACACACTGTCCTTCTCTCTTTAAAAAAAAAGCTGTAATGAATAAAATATGGACTTGGTGTACAGAGAGACAAAGTTATCCATGGAACAGAACAGAAAATTGAGAAATAAATTCATACCCAATAGGCCAAACAACCAAGTGACCATCATCATTTAATAAGATAATTGAAGTCTTCTCAACAAATAGTGCTCAGACAATTAAGCATCTCTAGCTCATTTCTTGCACTTACAGCTGGGAAACAGATTCAGGCAGAGGCTGTGACTAGCCCTTCCAAAGACCACCAGATGAGGACCCGTGCCACACTGAAGCCAGGTGGAAGGCGGCAGGCCCAACTCCTCACACGCAGGCTGCCCAAGCCTCAGGCTGGACACTTCTGTGAAGGCCCTGGCAGCCAGGAAGAAGAAGATGCAACCCGCTTTTCTGACACACCTGGAAGCATGTCATTCCCGCCTGCCAAGGAGCATGATGTATTTGGTTTCTTTATTAACCACTGGCCACTGTTTGGTTTGGTTTGGTTTTTAAGAGAGAAGGACAATGTGAGACAGAGATACAGAGACAAAGAGAATCAATTTTTATCGAGTTTTTCACATGGCTTTCATTGCTCCAACACATAGTTGTGTATGTGGGTGCTGGGGTTTGAACCTGTGAACTTGCGCATGCCAGGCAAGCGCTGTAACCTCTGAGCCACCGCTCCAGCCCCTTGTTTTATTTTTTAAGACCTATTTTTCCCCTTGTTTTATTGGTGCATTACAGTTGCACATGATGATGGGGCCTGTTGTTACGTATTCATGCACGCACACGGCATAACAATAGAATTTGGCCAATGTCCCTCCCCAGCACTTCTCCCCTCCCTCACCTCCTCCCACCCCTAGACCCCTTCTTCTACTGATCTCTGGTTGATTATTTATTTTTTTTTTACTTTTCCAGATTTTATTGACTGTATGTGAATTTGTATCTTTAGAGGTACAAAATATACTTTTTTATTTCCCCCTTTTCCTGTCCCCTTTTCTTTCCCTTCCTTCTTCCCCTCTCCCCTTCTCTTTCCTCCACTCCATTACAGTCCCTTTAGCTTGTTTATTAATTTGTATTTGAATAACTCTTTATCTTATCCTTCCCACCCCCTTTCCTTTATCTTTCCCCAGCTTCCACGTATGAGAGGAAACATTTGACCTTTGAGTTTCTGAGTTTGGCTAACCTTACTTAGCATGATTTCTCCATTTCCATCTATTTATCAGCAGATTCCATTGTTTCATTCTTTTTAATAGCTGTATAAGTCCAATAAATACACCCCCCACACACACACACACCTATACCACAATTTATTTATCCATTCATCTAGTGATGGGCATCTGGGTTGATTCCATAATTCAGTTCATGTGAATTGTGCTGCTATAAACGTTGATGTGGCTGTGTGGCTGTAGTGTGGCTGGCCACGGGGCTTTAGGCCCTGGGAATCCCTGACCAAGGCCTATACTGACTTTACAGGTCTGGCCTGCAGGCTGCCAGGTATGAAAAGAAAGCAGATTTGTTCCAAAAGCCACATTTGTGTTCCAAAACCCACTCCTCCAAATATCCATCCTTGGGCTGTTATTCCAAATTTTTTGTACCATCTACCTCCAGGACTGGGCAACTTACAAAACCAGAGTGAGGATGGAGCTGGTAGGGAGTGTGTGGAAGGCTGGGCTGGAGCAAAGTCAGCTGAGTTGAATTGAGAGGCAGGAGGAAGGAGACATAGCTTCTCAGCAGACTATGTGGCACCTGATTAAGAGCCAGGTCCCAGAGTTAACTCAAAGTTCAAATCCCATCTTTACTGCTTGATGAGCAGAAGACCTTGGTCAGTTGCTCAGCTCTGTGGGGTTAGATACCTTCCTTGCGAAATGAGAGTGTCAACCACAGGGGCTGCTGCGTAGGTTTGTTGGGAGAAGTAAATGAGTCTTTGTACCGAATAACCAAGAACAGCAGCTCTAAGGTCAAGGACCCACTGTGGCACTGCAGGATGGGCCAGGTTCTTGAAGCTTCCTCAGACTCAGGAGTGCTGTTCAGTTCTGTTGAGGAGAAAGCAGAGCCCTGCGGCTGAGAAGGTTTGCAGGGAACATTTCTTTGGAAAGGACCTGATGAGCGTGAGTCTGTGAGGGGACAGGGATGTCTAACCTTCCCTTCAAAAGAGGAGCCCCCAAGAGATGACTTGGGGTGTCGCAGGTCTCCTGCAGATTGGAAGCTGGTGGAGCTGACTGATGGCGTGAGCCGGAGGAGGCCACGACTGGGGCAGATGCTCTCCTTTTGTCAGGGCGTAGGAAATGGTCTCCTATGATCAGGGTCAGTGACCCTGGAACCCGAGACCCTCAAGAGCCAGTGCCCAGTCCTACCCAAGAACGCCACCAGGAGGTAGTGCAGTCCCCGTGAAGAGCCTGTGGCATTGACTGCTGAAGTGGAGGCTGGGGATGCTTTTCCAAAGGGGAAGGCAGGCGCTCAGTGCAGGGAGTCTGAGGCCCTTGGACTGCCACACTGGGGTGGGGTGGATCTCCAAAGAAGACGTAAAAGGGGGCTGGAGCGGTGGCTTGGTGGTTACGGTTCTTGCCTGGCATGCACAAGTACACGAGTTCAAACCCCAGCACCATGCACACAACCAAGTGTCCGAGGAATGAAAGTTGCATGAAAAACTACATAAAAATTGCTTCTCTCTTTCTCTCTCTCTCACTGTCCCCTCTTTCTTTAAAAAAAAAAAGAAAGAAAAAAGATGATGTAAAAGGGTCCCGTGGGAGGAAGGATCAGCTGAGACAGGCTCTATCTTGGACTTCCACCCAAACCAGACAGCTGGAACAGGAGCTGGGAGAGAGCGAGGGTATTCAACACCTGCTGGGGTCACACGACCCCTACTTAATACAGCTGGACTCCAGCACAGAGATAGGCCTTCTGTCCATTGGCAGTGATTCCCCTTGCTGCCACCTCCTGACCCTCGGCATGTTCCTTCCCCGCTGTGATGCGGGTATGTTGAATGGGGGCTGATGGGCTAGTGCCCAAGGTCATGACCCATGTCTCCTTCTGTCCCCTCCTCTTCCAAATTAGTGGAGCTCTGTGCGCCTCACAGAGCTGGCCAAGGACAGAAGGATCTGTTTCAAAGGTGTGGGCCTGGGTAGAGAAACAGGACAGAAGGATGCAGTACTCCAAGGCTAGTAATGGTGTTGGTGCCCTAGATGGAAGGGGCAAGGAGGAGACAACATCCCCAAACTGGACCAAAGAGCTGAGGGCAAGGGCTGCTCTGCAGGAGCTATGGGGACTCAGCCGACCCACAGCAATGGGGCAGGGAGAAGCCATGGGCATAAATGCCACAGCTCAACTCTCCTCCCTCTCCCTCATCTCCTTCTGGAACTTCCCACTGGGTGGCCTGGCTGGAAGCCAGGGAACAAGAGCACCAGTAGGATCCATGCAGGTCACCAAGGGAGATAAATAGGGAGTGGAGCTTGGAGACCAATGGAAGATTCCAGCACACACTTCTTGGACCTGGACCACCTCAGGTTGTCAAGCTGCCACCTCTATCCTCATCATGCTGATCTCTAACCAAAATGGGACCTGCCAGCTATGGGGAGTTTGTAGAGCCCATCCAGGGAACCAGGTGATCCCCTGCCTCAGTACCTGTGTATATTCTCCTTGTGAAGCTTAGATATGAGGTGTCCCCAAAAGCTCATGTGTTGAAGCCATGCAAGAAGGCTTAGAGGTGAAGGGATTGGCTTATGAGTCTTAACCTAATCAGTGCATTGATTCTGATAGGGTTTAACTGTGTGGTAACCATAGGCAGGTAGGGTGTGTGTGGCCAGAGGTGGGTCACTGGGGGTGTGCCTTTGGGGTCTCTATTTTGTCCCTGGTGAGTTGAAGTTGTCTCTCTCTGCTTCCTGATTCCAGGTCTGAGCTGCTTTCCCCCATCGCCCTCTTCCACCATGATGCTCTGCCTCAGCTTGGGCCCAGAGCAATGGAGCTGGCCATCTAAGGACAGAGACCTCTGAAACTATGAGCCCCAAATAAAATTTTCCTCCTCTAATTGTTCTTGTCAGATATTTTGATCACAGTAGCGAAAAGCTGACTAAAACACCCTTCCTCTTCTACCTACACTCCCACCTGTTAATACTTATTTCTAGAATATGTTCTTTTATTTGTCTTTAAGAAAGAAAAACTAATGTTACAACCTTGACTTATGGCATGCCATCATTTGTAGGATGGACCCTCAGCTTCAGAGATGTTATGATGTGGGGAATGAGCCACTTAGAATGGATCCCAGATAATAGCCCTCTGATCTTAGCTTCCAACTGTGTCCTCTGAGAAGCATCCCCTGCGTCCCCCCAGACTCTTTACCAGGGGATCCTCTTATGTGCTATCACCACCTACTGTGCTAATGTAGCGTTTGGGCTTTGGAATCAGAACAGGCCTAAGATTAAACTTGCCTCTGCCCTTTCCTAACTCTGTGAGCTTTGCCAAGTTGCTTAACCCCTCTGTGCTCAGTTTCCTCATCTGGGATATGCAGATAGCTAAACCTTATAGAAGCTAAGATAAAGCACCTGAGGTGCCATGAACAGGAAGTGATCAGCACTGACAGATGCCATCCAGGTGGGGTTAATGATCTGTCTCTACCAGGGGACACACCAGTGAGCGTGTTTGTCTTTTCATAATTTTATCCCAGTGCCTAGAGTAGGACCTGCCACGAAGCAGGCACTGAGCGGATTGGCACGATGGGAGCCCCAGAGGGCAGCGTGTCAGGCTTTGAGGAGATTGCCCACTTGATACTCTCAACAATATCATCAATCTTATTATCCCAGTTAGCAGACAGAGAGGCTGAGGCACAGGAAGGCTGAGGAACCCACCGCAGGTCACGCTGCCAACTCTTGGTGGAACTGGCATGTGACTCTGGGACACTTCACCCTGGAGCCCACAGTCTTCACCACCCTGCTTTCTTCTGTAGCCTGACCTTGCTGCTTCCTGTCCTTCCCTATTGTCCCTTCTCAAGCTCAACCTGGGCTGCCCTAGACAACTGCTGAGTTGTTTGTCAGCTTCAAAACCATCAGTGATTTAAAGACTTTTGGTCCAGAGTTCCAGATCCTCTGGGATGGGTCCAGTTCATCTTGCTGACCCTTCCTCCTGGAGCCCCTCGGTGTAATCTCTGCATCCTGGGGCTGGTGCAGCAGCTCTCTGGTCATGGCTTGTCAGGACTTGAGGGCTCACCCTGGTCTCTGTTCAACTGTAAGACCCCAGCTGTCCTGGGAGACCCTCAATGCCCAGCATGGTACCCACCACATAATAGGTGCTCAGTAAATGTTTATTGAACCTAATTGATTTGAAACAGTGTCTGAGGGAATCCTCTGCAGCCACCAGGCATAAGACAGTTTCCTCTCCCCGCTCATAATCAGCCTTTTATGGAAGGAGAAGAGTCAGCAACGCCCTGCCCAAAGCCACAAGAGGTCCTCTGCTGGGGTTCACACAAAGGGGAACAAACAGTGGGGTGCTGTTAAGCAGAGTCCTCCCTGTTGAACTTAATCTCAAAGCACCCAGAGACAGCAACCAGGTTTGCAGCATGTTAAACCCCATGGTCTGCAAAGCTTCAACGGTAAGTAGCTTCTTCCTCTGGGGGACAGCTAGCTCTGCCTTCGCCACTGTTAGATGTTGCAGTGTTTCTCTGTGCCAACCACGACAAATGACAGAGGCATGGAGGACTCCACTAGGTCAAAACCTTGGATCTGGGAAATATCTAGAACTAGGCCCCAGCTGCAGCCTTCCCACCCCATGAGGATCTCAGGGAAGACGCAACACAAAGGACAAAGCCGATGGGGCGCTGAGGTGCACGGACGCCCACGCCCTCACCCGCTCTGTCCCTGAGTCGGCCTCTGTGCTAAGGGCCTCATGCTCCTCTGAAACCACAAGTGTCACCCGCATTTCTCAGAGGGAGAAAGGAGGACCAGACCACGCACCCGACCCAGGCCAGACCTAGAGTGCATGCTCTGCTCTCCTACCCAGACTCCGGTAGGCTGGCCGGGGTGCGGATCACCGTGGGCTCAGCCAGTCCCACATCTCCTCAGGTGGCCTCTCCATGTAGGTCAAAATGATCCGATACTGGAAATCTCAAAGATTCAATCTAATAAGTTGTTCTCCTATAAAACCTTCCTCAATTCTTTGTGTGCAATTTCCTGTCATAAACTTGACTGACACAGATGGTACGTGACTGTGAGCTAGTTACACAACCCCTCGGTACCTCAGTTTCCTCGTCTGTAAGAAAAAAGTGATAGAATCTACTTCAGAGAGTTGTCCTTAGGGTCAGATAAACTAAGGTACATGGAATGAAATAAGACCTGGAAAGTAAGATGTGCTCAGTAGACATTAGGAAGGGAGTGTTTATCCACTGGAGAGAGAAGAGGCAGAAGAATGGACTTAATGGCATGGGGGCCCACTGTCTAGGGAGGAGCAGAAGGAGATCCTCTGCACTCTTCATTGGAGAAAATGTAAATGATGGACATTTGTGTAGCTCTTGTCTTCTTAGACAATTCATTCCCACGTTCTATTTGGGCCATTCAGTTAAAACCCTATTGAATGCCCACTGTATGGTTTCCAGGCACTACAGAAGTCAAACATCCAGGACCCTCATTCCAGAGAGGAAATAGCATGTAAGAAGGCCAAGAAGAGACTGTGGCATTTATGAGAAAGATAAGAAGTTGAGGATGCCTGGAATATCATCTTGGTGTCTAGGTCAGCCAATGGTATCCAATAGGTGCTCAACAATTAATGAAGGGACATGAGTGTTGGTCACATCTCCAACATGCACACACAAGACAGAGAAGAGTCTCCAGTTAGAATGTTCTACAACTCTTCTCCCCACAGGTCAGTTGAAATCTGCTGCTCACCTCAAGGAAATATCAATCCCTGCATCCCTTGGGTAATCCCTTCCTTCGTGACCACTCATCACCTTCATCCGAGAGTCAGAAACAAAGCAACAAGACCTCTGCAGCTCACGGAGTAGAAGAAGAAAGACAGAAAGAGACAGAGAAGCCTAAGCCTCTGAGAAAGAGCCTTTAAAGGAAATCCACGTATTCATTCATTCATTTGGTCATTCATTCAACAAATTCTTTTACTTGGCCAGAGCTACACCAAAAAAAAAAAAAAAAAAAACACACACACACACAAACCACACATTCCCATTTTCATGGACACACATGTCCAAGAGAATAATCTCAGGGGTGTGGTCACAGTGACCAGAAAGCTGGGCTAGGAGGCCCAGTGCAGTGGGTTCCTCTGGGGCTCTTGGTTGGGGGCCAGGGTGAGAGGAACATCTGTCTTCCCAGGGCAGTTTGAAGCATCATGACATAAGGTAGGAGCACAGAATTTAAAGATCTAATTTAATCCTGACTCTCTACTTACTGTATATGTGCTAAAGAATAGGCTACTTCACCTCTGAGGTTTAGCCTGCTCCTATGTGAAAAGGGATGATCACATGGCCATGGTTCCGAGGAGCTGTGTGGATTGGGAACACAAAGTCCCTCCCTACACTTACCATTACAGAATCAGAGTTTCCATTCTGGCCCCAGCAACACAAGCCCTCAGGCTATTTCGGGACTGTTGGGAGCTCTCCAGGATCTGTTTTGTGATCGCGCAGAGCCTCCATCCTGCAAAGAGAAGTAGTTGGGAGAAACCCAAGTATGTCCCCGAAAAGATCCTCCACCAAGACCTTTCCCACTGCTTAATGCCCACATGGTGATGGTAAACCCCAGCTAAAGAAGGAAACTGGGTGGAAGATCAGTCACGTCAAGATCATTCTTAAAATCCCATGACCGTGATGGGAAGCATCACAGAGAGAATAATAATAGAAGAAGAATATTAACAACAGCATAACCACAGTAGGAGTAATATTAAACAGTGAGAATCAAAATACTACAGTGGTTAAGAATGCAGTTTCCTGGAGGTGGGGACATTTGACTTCAAATTCTAGTAGTGTAGACCTTGGGTGAGCTACTCAAATTCTCTGGGCTTCTTAATCTATAAACAGAGTCCAAATAGTACCTAATTCACACCGTTGTGGTTTTTAAGTTGAGTACTTTAGTGGTAACCAATAGTAACTATCTGTTATTCTAAATTCTGTTCAATGTATATGAGAGGCGTTTAGGGCAGTATCTGGCACAGAGGAACACCTTAGTAAGCAGGAGCCCTCAACACGGTGGAAAGCACCTTTTGGCACAATTGTTAGACAGCACTGAGTGGTGCATCTCACGTGCATCAGTGCTAAGCACCCCAGCAACCCATAGCAACTAGTACTTAACACCAACAGCACTTACTTATGCTGGACACTGTCCCACTCCTCACATATATTACCTTGATTAGCATTCTAGAACAGATTCTCTTTTATCTTCATTTCACAAATGAGGCCCAGAGAGAACAAGGACCTAATTTTGAACCCAAACTTGCCTGACTCCTGAACTTCCTGCTCCAATATTTTGGATGAAGCTATCACTATTCAAGAAAGGACAGATGCTTCTTGGTCCCTTTCTATTCCAGGTTCTGTCAGCTACAGATTTAGGAGTCCCGGGGCCAATGGCTCCAGTGGTCTTCTGATCTCCTCTCTTTGGAGATAGTCCCTTAGTTCCAAAACGAAACGGACCCAACACAAGAGGGCCCCATCTTACAAACAGCTTGGCATCCAAAAGGGAAGCTTGAACATTCAGCTGAACTTCTTCCTTCTCTCCCAGGACCACTCAGCTTCCCCCTGGTACTCAATGCACCCCACTCAGAGCCTCCTTTCCATTCCTAGAAGCCCCTGCCTCCCTGGACCTGCTTGTTGGGTTGACTCTGCCACTTGCCTGCTATGTGACCTCCACTATCTCCTTTCCCGTCTCAAAGTCTCGTTTCCTCTTCTTTGAGGTGGTGAAACCATTGCCATCGGGAGTGAGAAACCAAAGAGACTTGGGATGTGTTTGGTAAACTGTCAGCTGCTCTCCTAGCTGATGCTACTGTCATTCTCTCCAGCAGCACAGCAGAGCAAGGGATTATCAGAAGGCCCATTTCAGCATGCATTGAGATCCCATCACGAGCGAAGCTTTTCCTGTCTCAGATGCTATTTGCTGTTATACACATGCTCCCCTGGTGAGTTTGCTCCAATCACCTTCTACTGTGGTTCATTTCTCTCCAAATAAACACATGCAAGTCTTTATCTTGAGGCTGTGGTCTCAAAATGTAGATGTGTAAAGCAACCCATCTAGAGCTTGGAAGAAAATGTAAATCCCTGTCTTTTGAAATTAAATGTTATGCATTCATCAGATACATAGGTGTAGCTGCATAGTAAAGCCATGCTGAAGATCAGCACCTTTACACCTGCAGTCCATCATGAGAAGCTACAGAGTTCCTGCCCATCTTAGCTCACAGGTCCAGTCTCTCTGTGCCTGGTGGTAGTGGAGGTAAAGTGACATAATAAAGGTCTATCTCGCAGGGTTGCTGTGAGAACTAAAAAAGTGTCCAATTATACAAGACTTAGGACAGGGAAAGGCCTAGAAAGGGGTCCACACTCATTCTCATTACCATTATACAGTGTGTGCATGGGATTGGGGTGTAGAGGAGGGATGGTGTGGGGTGTCGCCCCCTCACAGTTCTGGAGCGGGGAGCGGGTGGAACGGCCTCGGGGGACCTTAGCTGTTCCCCGGGGGGCCAGCAGGACACTGGGAACCGGGCGCCGACAGGGCAGGGCTGGGGACGGGGGGAAGAGGAGTCGCTCCACGCAGAGTTCCTGTGCGAGAAGCGGGCAGAACGACCTCAGCAAGCCGTCCTCCGAGGGGCCGAGTTAGGGCGGAGATGGGGCGAGGAGTCGCTCCCCGCTGCACTCCAGCATGAGGAACGGGTAGAACGACCCAACACTGGGCCATCCTCAGAGGGGCTGAGTTAGGAAGGGTTGGGGAGCCGGGAACAAGGGGGCGAACGCCGGCGGCTGGAACACGGGACCTGCATCTTCTACCGCTGCTGATCTCTCTGACGTCTCTCCTTCTGCTGCGGCGGCTTCTTCTGACTGCTGCTTCTTCTCTGACTGCTTCTGTGGTCTCTTCCTTCAGGACACGGCCGCTTGCTTTCTTGCTCTTCTCTGGCTACTGCTTCTCTTCTGGCTGCTCTCCTCTTTGGCTGCTTTCTCCTTGGGCCGCTTGCTTTATCTGACTAGCTGCTACTCTATTTATCCATTACAATAACCAATAGGATACAATGCAAACACCTTTCTCCAATTGTAACAAATGAGTGGCCGAATAGCTTAGTCATGCGGTCAGGCAGTTTGCTAATTACAAGCCAGCTGGACCCCTTAGAGTTGTTTACCACCAATTCTCTTACAAGCCAGCTGAACCTCATGTTCCCAACAGTGGGGTTCATGATTTTTCTCCATATTATTCCCTCTCTCTGAAATATTTCTCCTTGGGCTGGAGATGGAGTTTAGTGGCAGAGTGCTTGCCTAATGCAGAGAAAGCTCTGGGTTCAATTCTCAGCACTGCATAGAAGAAGAGACTGAAATATCTTTCCTTTGCTTTCCTGGGCTCAGGGATCACCTCTTGCAGGAAGCCTTCCCTTCCTTCCCCTGTGCCTCGCCCAATGAGATCAGGGCTCCCTGTGGACACCCACAGCTCCTGGTCCATGTGGTACTGTGATTTGCCTGTGCTGCCGTATCAACTTCTTCTTCTTTCTAACAGTGGAGCCTTGAGACTGACAGAAACTTCCAGGCCCCTGGCGTCTGCAGTTCATGCACAGGAAATGCGCAAACAGTGGATGCGTTCAGTACATAGAAGTTCAAATAAATTGAGTTTATCTGAATTAGAAATAAAACTGCCTTCCAACCCAAAGCAATTTGCCAGCCTAACCCACGTGCCTAGAGGAAAAACAGGCACATAGGAAGGAAATTAGCAACCCCGCCTCTACCGGCTTCCAGAAGAGGCAGCTAAGATTCCTCCCTGTAAAGAAAAAGTGACTCCACCCAGAAATA
Source organism: Aplodontia rufa (assembly GCA_004027875.1). Lineage (NCBI taxonomy): Eukaryota > Metazoa > Chordata > Mammalia > Rodentia > Aplodontiidae > Aplodontia > Aplodontia rufa. Next base: position 5,706 of record PVKS010003280.1, on the reverse strand, counting down.
CATCCCCTGTGAGCCTCCCGAGGAGGCCATTAGGGAGCCACTCACCCACGGGCGAGCACATCTTCCTGCAAGTGTGGCTGTCGGCTCTCGACTGAGTGCCTTCCTCCTGCACAGCAGTGTGCCCAAGCCTGAGGGATGGTGGGCAATTACAGGAGACTAAATATTTCAGCAGCACAGTGGAGGCTTCTCAACAGCCAACAGGAAGCTCTTTCTCTTTCCTTTAAACTGTTTATTAAAATACAAAGTTAAACCCAGCAAGGGAATACATTTTTCTACCTCCCTCTCTCATTAGCCAGTTGTTCAAATGCTGAAGTTTTCCTGCTTTAGCAAAGCCTCTTCGTGACCTGTAGGCAGAACGCGGTCCCCCAGGGCACCATGGGGAGTTCCAACCTGGCAATCAGTCAGATTCAAACCCCGGCTCTCCCATGAGCTAGCTGTGAGGGCTTCTGCAAATCACTTCTCCACTTTCTGAGCTTCAAGGTCAAGAAAATGGGGCTCGCAAATAGCTGAGCCTGCTAGCTCAAGGGCCAGGACAAACTCCTGCTGCCACTTCTTCCTTCTGCATAAAAGAGCCCCTGTGTTCCTCAGGCTCTGAGTAGCCATGAATAAAAAGGAGGTACAAACTGCCCAGACCAGGGCACAAATCCCAAATGATATGTGCCATGGCAGTAAACCTGCTCACCTTCCATGACTGATTTAAGAAAGGATATAGGGGACCATGTATTGGCCAATGGGACAGAAGAGAAAATCTGCTGAGGATCTGCTGGAAAATGTGTCATCATTTCCAAAAGGGGTGCCTAAAGTGGACGGATGCAAATATAGCCGATGCTTGATATCGCTGAATATTTATCCCACGCTGCTGAAATCAGCCCAACAGGGACATACAAAAGAATGAAGGATCTGACTTGTGGCACCTTGTATCAAGGGAATTTCATTTGTCTCTCTACCCAGCTAGCCAGAAACCAAGAAATCATTCATGAACTCTTACTGTTCAGGCATAGCTCAAGATCTCAAGGGTCAGCAATGTCGTAAAATGTGAAAAAATAGAATACAGGACACTTTTCCTCCCAGGCCACTTGAAATCCAAGGTACAAATCACAACTGTCACATTGGTGGTGATATTTGTTCCCATCAGAATCTTCTGTTGCAGGCAACAGGGTCACTCTATCAAGTTTAAATGAAAGAAAGGGAAATATATTAAAGACTGTCAGGAGCTCACAGAGTCTCCAAGACGGCCAGCGACCGGCCCTGGAGGCTGTGTTCCCAGGACGGTGTCCAAGCGCTTCTCCCAGCTCACTCATACCCCATGGCCTCTGTGTGCAGACTGCAGATGGCAAGCAGGGGACACAGCTGCAGTGTCCTGCAGCTCCCATGCACATGCCCCCTCTGCCCCAGGGAAGGAGTCCATGTGGGGCTGGCTTCTTTCTGTTTCTAATTGAAGCCCTGCATGTGTGCCTCAGACGGCCAAGTGCGGCCACATTCACTGCTTCGAACTCAAATGCTGGGAATTTCCTCTAATATGGAAAAGTGTTGGGTGGTACGGCAGAACTTTGTTTACCTGGAAAACTCCTTCTGGACAAGCTGACCATTTGGGGTGAGGGCTAATTGCCAACTTTGGGGTAAGAAGTGGTCAGGACACCAAACTAGATACCTGGAGATCCAGGTTCTTGTGTTGACCCTACTACTAGCCAGCTGGACCCAAGTCACTCCCAGGTGGTGATCTCTTAATTTCCCCATGAGACTCAAAAGAGTCCCTGTCCTGGAACACCAGACTCTCAAACCTTCTGCTGAGGGCTCAGAGTCAGGGAGGCTGGCCCCAGTCCTGCCTTGGCCACTAACAGGCTGCATGACCTTGAGAATGTAGTGGAACCTCCTCAGACTCAGTCTCCACACTTCTTAAGTGGTAGTTTGAACCAGATGGTGTCTAGGCATCCTTCCTACTTTGTTCTTCATCCCTAAAATGATGTTGCCACAGTTGCACGAATGCTGTGAAGTCTCTCCAGCACAGCTCTAGTTTCTGTAGCAATAATTTCCTCCTATAGTATTGCTCCTTTTTTCAGGAATCACAAAAAAAAAAAAAGAAAGAAAGAAATCAGCTTCCTCCCCATCCCAACAAAAAAAGCACCTTCTGCAAGAAATTTGATCCTCAGCCTCTAGTTTAATTGCACCAAATATTTTCCAAATTAGAAGCAACCAAGGAGAGTTTTGCAAACAGAGCACCACGTCAACACCTTCTAATAATACAACACTCTCTCCCCAAAGAGGTGCCACCAACCTGTGGCAACTGGCTGCCCGCTGACTCATCCACACCCAGAAGATGCTGGCTCGGCCTTGAGTGTCAGTCCCTGCCTGCTGTGTACCGCGCTCCGCTGGCCTCCAGCGTGTTGGGAGATGCTCGACACGCTGGCTCGCAGGGAAGAGGGCCTTCTTTAGCTCTCACCCTGGAAGCCCCTCTCCACAAGCAGCCATCCATTTGCCTGGAGAACCGAAGTCCTGCTCTTCCACAAAGCCGTCATCAAGACCAATGCCTCCATCCCACATTCGCAAGGACAGCACAGTCCTCAAGACCCACCAAGTCCATCGGGGGCTGGAGCGCAGGTATTAGCATCACAGGCCTGTTCACCAAGGACAAGCTCTTTCTCTCCTCCTGGGCCTGTTTTTCCATGCTACAAAATGGGGATGAAAATTGCCCACCATAAAGAACTAGCAAGTGGGTGTGAGCAGAAGCCTCTAGCCGGTGCTCAGTAGGTACTCAAGTGAATGAAACTGCCCCCTTTTGATCAATGCCCTCTTTTCCCAGGGTCCCTCCAGGTGAATCCCCACCCCTCATCAGTGGCTCTCCCTTCAGACCTATCTCCTGGAGCTTCAGGTTCCTTCCAGGAATTCTGGCCTTCCAGATGTTCCAGGAATTCTGGTCTTCTCTTATACCTGTCCTATTTTCTAACCCCTCAGGAACCCTGGCCTGCTTGTGACCAGAGCAGCAGCTTGTTTAAATGAGCTAAGTGGACAGCTCAAGACAATGACTGGATTAAGTCAATGACGGTGTAGACGATTAATTATGGAAACTTTCAGTGATGTGATCTCCACTTGGAGGAGGGGCTCTGGGTCCCCATCAAGGGAACTCATCCAGTTATTCCCCCTCTCCCTCTCTCTCTCTCTCTCTCTCTCTCATGCACACACACAATGAGGAGCTCCCAGGCTGTCCTTGTTCAGTTATGACTTGAAGCTAAGCCAGGTGGATGGGCTCCTGTATCTGCTGCAGGCAGTAGCAGCACCCCTGCCCCAGAACCAGGGGTTGACCCCGGGCCACTGCCCTGCACTAATTCGGGAGGGTTGGGAAACCACCTGTCTCTCAGGCTCCCTTCTCATAATGGGCTAACGTGTGTTGCATGCATGCTGTGAATCAGCCAGAGGCCCTCAACAATAGCACGATCAGTCATCACTACAGCCCCGTGGAAAGGTCCCACAGTTATCTCCACTGCAGGAGAGGAAGCGGAGGCATGGCCCCAGGTTGCACAACGGCTGAGCAGGAACTTGGGAGCTGGTGCATTAGTCACCCCGCTGCATCTGCCTCCCCACCCACCACAGGGAACCAGGAGAGCTCTTCAGGTGAATACGTTCAGTTGACTTCAACCACAGGAAGCACAGATCTAGGGACCCACCTGCAAGAGCTGCTGGGGAAGGAAAATGAAAAGTAATCAAGCTGGCTCCCACCAGCTTGGGACAAGTCTTACCATGGTCTTCATTGCCAAGACCATAGAGGCAGACAAATCTGTTGACCCCGACTGTCACCATGCTGCCCTTGGATGCAAGTGCTTGCCCTGTGTGAGGCTCAGTTTTCCCATCTGCAAAGTGGTCCTGAGCCCCGGTCCCAGTGGCAACCACAGTGAAGATTAAAGTCACCGTGTGCGCAGAGGGCTGAGCAGGTGCCTGCCATGCAGAGGATGCCGGGTAGCTCCTGCGGTTGTTGAAATGCACTTCTGCCCTCCAATAACAAAACAGGGCCATCCATCTTGAATAAAATGGGATGGCTTTCCTGTTTTAAAGGTGAATTTTGCCTTCAAGCCTCCCCTCTGTTTAGGCCTGCTGTCGTGCTATCTCCCTGATTCTCTCTCCCTCATACAAAGAAAGCCAGTCTAAAAAAAGAAGGGGAAAGAATGCCACCCTTGGCATCTCCTCTGTCCCTTTCCTACCCACTGCTGTTACCATGGTAACCCAAAGCCATTTGCCTTCCTCTTTCGTCTGAGCCTCCTCCCTGTACACTGCCCGCATGGCTGGTCTTTCCCTGCCACCAGAAAGCCCTGTTCAGGGGTCCTCTGTTTATTCTTACACTTTGCAGCCAGCACTCTGTCCCTCCTGCTTGCTCTGTCTCTTATACTTAGGAGGCAGGAAGGACCAGTCCCAGCAGCTGCTGCCCAGCCTCCATCCATGCACTGCAAGATGCTTGTGGCAGGTCAACTGCCAAAGAAGTTTGCCAGCACCGTAATTGATAAAGATGATCTGTCATTTTACAGACAGAGAAGCTGAGGCCTGGAGTGGGAAGGAGACTGCCCAGGTCCCACAGTAGGCAGCAGAGCCTGTCTTAGAACCCATGTCCCGGTGCCCAGCTGACCGTGTGCTTTTTATTGTTATTGGCCTTTGCCAACAATCAGCCATATCATGTGCAGCTCCAAGCCTTCCCTCACAAATGCAGTCAGACCTTGGAGCAATAGCAACCACAGAGCTGGCTAGTTTTCTCAAGATCCCACCTGAGTCTGGCTGCAGCTGCTGGGGTTAGGGCCCAGACCTCCTTAGGGATTGTCTTTTTGGCATGGTGAAGGCAGGCCTTCCCCACTGTGGCCCCATCCACTGCCGCAGACTTCCAGGGGTGCCTGGAACCTCTCCTGCTCCTCCCCTCCCCATCTGGATCCTTACCATGGGCACAGCTGGAGCAGTTGTGGCTGCAGCCAACTCTGCTCCACTTACCTGTAGCACCATCTGTGAGCTGACATCACCTGAGCTGGCCACTATTCCCCCAGTGTTTTCTGCTTGTGTTAATGCACAGTAACCATTAAGAGGTTTGCTCAACAGCCCAGACTCCACCTGCTCAGGAAAGGGAGGAGAAGAGGCAGGAGTTCACACACTTTAAAAATTAATGTGGAATGAAACATCAGGTCTGGCACCCCATAAAGTGGCTGGTCTGAGAGGCAGATGGATACTAAAGGGCTCTGATCATTCAATCAGGAATCCTTAAAAATGAGCACCAATTGCTAATGGCTCACCCTTGAAAGAGGTAATGGAGAAAACACTGTGGATCTAGTGCTAGATGCCTCCACTCTTCCATCATTATCATAATCACCATCACCATCACTACCATCACCATCACCACCATCACCACCATCTCCATCACTACCACCACCATCACCACCATCACCACCATCTCCATCACTACCACCACCATCACCATCATCATCACCTTCATCATCACCACCATCACCATCATCATCATCACCATCACCATCACCACCATCACCATCACCATCACCATCATCACCATCATCATCACCATCATCACCATCACTACCATCACCATCACCATCACCACCATCACCATCATCACCATCACACTATCACCATCTCCATCACTACCACCACCATCACCATCATCATCACCTTCATCATCATCACATCACCATCATCACCATCATCACCATCACTACCATCACC